>JADBJO010033357.1:0-12500 GCA_016801955.1 Conus betulinus
CAAGTCTTACTGATTGAGCCTACTCTTTCTCGACTGACTTTTTTCTCAACGAATTCAATTGCTGGCTGTAAAACAGTTATGCTGCTGTCGATTCTTCCAAGATGCATACAGCTTCAACAAACATTGGCCCTTTATCCTTCGTGTCAACAGTTACTGCATATGCTCCTTCGCACAGACCGTCTCACTATTACGCTTTCATTCGTAAAAGAAAAAGAAAAAAAAAAAACCCTTCACCGCAACATAAAAATATGCAGAACACATTTTTCAAAGCAAGCATTCTATGGCAACTTGCACTTACGTTGAAGATAAATTTTATAAACGAAAAACAGCTCAGGAAACATAGAATAGAACATAACACATTTTACTGAGAAAATACTGACATATTTTGATTAAGGAGGCAGTTTTACACAGCATACATTAGAAAGAGCACAATTTACCGAAGAAAATATTCTGCACGACATAGAATGGTGTAGTAAACATTTTGTCGCAATATAAAGTAATTCAGAACACATAATCATATTGTCAACAATTCTACACCAAACTGAACGACACTTGATATATTCCGTTAAAAAGAAATACCTGTGGCACAGCATGTGGCATGCACCCCGGGGTTAAAAAAGTCATTTATTGTGCACTTTGAAACCGGCAGACCTGCTCTGCAGACATTGGTCTATTGTTAGAATTTTAACTGGAGTGGTTCAAACCTCACCCTTACAGGGTGCGAGCTCCTCCCCTCAGTAATTAGTTTTTTGATAGTGACCAATACCCTTGGGGGAAAAAAAGAGGCTGTCTGTCACTTTACGGGAAGCAGCAGGCGAGCTAAGAGAGAGAGAGAGAGAGAGAGAGAGAGAGAGAGAGAGAGACAGACAGACAGACAGACAGACAGACAGAGAGACAGAGAGGAAAGGAAGGGCAGGGGCGGGCGGGGGGGGGGGGGGGGGGGGGGGGGGGGGCGGAGGGGGAGAGATAGAGATTAGTTAAGAAGAAAAGAAGAGGACGAAGAAGTATGAGAGAGAGCTGAACTCTAAGGTACTTTTTTTGTAGGCTCATATGTCATTGATCCTAGGGTGAGTATGGGTTGTGTGAACATACTTGATCATTTTTACTGCAAACTTTATACCTCGATCTCGAATTTCGATCGTTTATTCTCGTCGTTTGATCGTGATCGGAATCATTTCCAAAATTCTATCATGTTCACACATCCGATAGGTAAGATATGGATCCTGTGATCGATCGAGAAGTAAGTTATTAATTTAGATTACTTATTCAGCGCTTGTCTTTGGAACTGCTGCTTGGTATCTGAAAGGAAAGAGGATTTTTTCCCGTTGGGAGATTCAAAGAGAAATGGGGTTTGTGATCCCAGAATGTTTTTTTTATTTTATTTAAAGCAAATCGGTCGTCAGTATGACCTGAAAGAGAAGTTTTGTGAAATGGGCGAATGATTAAGGTAGTGTTACATATATATATATATATATATATATATTTTTTTTTTTTTTTCTTAAATGGATCCTCAAGCATAGGCTCAAAGATTGTCCCTTACATTTTATACTGTTTGCGTAATGTTTTTAGTTTTCAACAACTTTTTTCCTCTCCAAACTTTCGTTTTGTTTAATTCTACTACCTTTCGCTGGCTGCTTTGGGGGTGCTGTTGCATTCTTTTTCGAACCCTTGGCGGTCGGAACACCACAGAATTATGGACTGTGGTGTGTCTCTATCTGACGCCAAGAGCACAGACACAATCAGCCGTGTCTCCTGATGATGAGTCCGATCCAGCGGACGAAAGGCCTCGGAGCAGGCGACACACATATAGATCTGTCTTCGGAGGGATTGCGATAGTTTCCTCATGCAGCTAGATCTGTCTTCGGAGGGATTGCGATAGTTTTCCTCATGCGGAGAAGTAACTTAAAATTGCATTATGGTTTGTTATAATGAAGAAATGAGTCAGTTGTGATGTTGCGCGCGTGGGGCACATGAGATTCTCTGTGTGCATGTAAGTGTGTATATGGCGACCGTCATGTGGAAATGTGGAATAATGCAGAGTACATTTTATTGAGGAAAAAGCAGCTCTGTGATATATAGGTTCACTGAACCCATTTCTGAAAGAAACAAGTCTACAAAATAACGCATTGTAGACAGCCAGGTTGGTATAAACTTTGATGCCGTGTTCATCTCACAATTGGTCAAATGGTCTGATTCTTTTTGAAATCCTATGTTGGAGTTATTTCACGTTCAGTCGTCTAGATTCATTTGAAGGATGGTAGATAGTACGATCAACGACAAGTCGTACGGGCTACGGCTACAACACATGCAGAAAATGAGATGCAGCACATGTGACATTGTTTTGTTTTGATTTTTATCAGCAATAACCATGAACACGCCCACACATGACCAAGGGACCCGTCCCTCTCCAGCCCTATATCCCTTCCTTCATTCCTCCATCCACACACTGACGTATGCAAGTTGATTGCGCGCGCGCGCAAACACACATACCCACCCCCACACCAACACACCCACCCACCCCACACACACACACACACACACACACACACACACACATACATCCCCCCCCCCCCCCCTACACACACACGCATGTGTATGCTCATGCACACACACGCACATAGACTCACACACACACACACACACACACACACACACACACACACACACACAACACACACACACACTTTCGTTTGCTTGTGGTCTTTAATTCCTTTGTATTGTATTTCAGTGTTAAAGTTAACAAAATCAAATACATACGAAATATATATGAGAGAGAGAGAGAGAGAGAGAGAGAGAGAGAGAGAGAGAGAGGGATGATGGGGGGCAGGGGGCGATTCTATGTTTTAGGACAGCTGTTATATTGTTGACGTGGAAGGCCCATACTCATCTCCCATCCCCCACCTCACCTACATCTCTCTCTCTCTCTCCTCTCTCTCTCTCTCTCTCTCTCTCTCTCTCTCTCTCTCTTTCCTTTCTTCTTCTTCTTTTTTTCTGTCTGCCCACCTCTCCCCCCGTGAGGAGAGGTGAAGGTAAGTGACAGACGGTATAAATATTGTGTGGAAAGCCGTCTCTGAAGCCATCTACACTCCGCCTGCTGACCCATCATCTACACTCTCTGTCTACCTGATTGCTGCCTTCAGTCGACCCGCCCTCATCGCAACGCAGACTTGGTAAGGTGAGGCTGACTCTTTCTACTACTGTACAATATAAGTGTATTGGATTGGACTAGATTGGACTGCACTATGATGTGTAGTCAAAACTGAAAGGAGAAACATATGGTTGTGGTATGATCTTTTGCTAACGGCATGCCTTTCAGTTTATTTTTTGGCACTGCTTTTCCTTCATTACCTCGGTGGGGTGCTGTTGTCTTCCCTGCCACCTCACTCACTACCCCCTTCAACACATACACGCTCTATATTCTCCTTTCTTCCCTTAATTATTGTATGTGGCTTTAAAAATTATGTATACCATTGCAGGGTCTAGAGTGTTTTTTATTCACATTTTTACAAGGGCCAACTCCTGTGTTTTCTTTTTCTGTGTTTTTGCTTTTCTCTTCAGGGCAAAACAGAAAACAGAAATACTATTATTGGGAGATTTCATATAGGTCTATTTCAGTCTTGTTCCCAATGGTCCCACATTGCTAATTCATATAATTTTCATCAGTGCATTTCTTTACCGACTAGAGTTACTTCAAAATCCTTACAGACCACATATATTCGTCGAACATTGCTGCACTTGCAGAAATATGTGTACCGCCTACTGGTGCAAGTGACCACAATGCTGTTTGCGTAACTTGGAACAAAAAGGGTTTTAAAGTTCCAAAAGCAAGTCATTTGGTAATCACATTTCGTTCATTCAAAAACTTAAGCTTACACGCTTTTCAATCTGATCTCATTTCCTCGCCTTTTGCAAACATCTATAGCTACACCGATCCAGATGATGCCCTTGCCTTTTGGACGAGAACCTTTCTGAATATTGTCGACAAACACATCCCATCGATCTAGAGGCGAGTCAAATCAGATATCCTGCCTGTCTGGCTCACTCAGGATATTCTGAATGCCATGGACGAGAGGGACAATTTAAAAAGTGCAGGCTCTGACAGAGAGTATAAGAGAGAAAACGCAACATTGTGAAGTACATGATTAGAAAATCTGAATGCGATTCTTTCGGAAAGTTGGTCCAAAACAAAAACAACAGAGCCTCTATTTGGAAAGCTACCAATCAAAAACTTACCAGACCGTGTTCATTGAGACAGGAATCTTCCATTCCCAGTAGAAACACTAAATGATCATTTTGCTAATATTGGTAACATGCTAAACATAGGGAAAGATAAAAACTAGCATTTTTGATACTGCGAATTTACAGAAATTTTGTGATGCAAAAAATACACACGCAAAGTTTCCTATCCCCCTAATATCTGTTAATGAAGTGCTTTTATATCTATCAACTTTGAAAAATAAAAGTTCATACAGCTTTCATGGAATCAGTCCCAAGATATTAAAACTATCTGTACCATATATTGTAGTTTCTCTTACATACCTCTTTAATCTATGTTTCTCTAAACAATACTTTCCAGAAGCATTTTAAACATGCAAAAATTATCCCTCTGCACAGAAAAGGGAATTTAGATGATCCAAATAACTACAGACCAATTTAGCTGCTATCGTCCGTCTCAAAGCCACTAGAAAGTCATATCCATCACTATCATCTTTTATTGAGAACCATAAACTGTTGTATATCAATCAGTCAGGATATATGAAACTACATTCATGTGAAACGGCTTCGTGTCGTATCACAAATTTGTGGCTAAAGATATCAACAACAGGAAAGCAGTTGGTGTAGTGTCTATTGATTTAACAAAGGCTTTTGATTTTAATTGATCACAATATATTGCTGAAAAAAAGCTTAATGTTTACGACGTCGACACAATACGGAATCATTTTTCAGATCTTATTGTTTTGTCAAACCGTACGCAATCCGTTTTTTCACGAGGTGTCATTTCTTCTAAAAGACAGTTGCCAAGAGGCGTGCCACAGGGATCATCTTAGGTCCCCTGTTGTTCTCCCTCTACATAAATGATCTCCCTTTATTAGTTCAAAATGCGGTGTGTGATTTGTTCGTTGACGATATATCTTTACAATACTCTAGTCATAACATCAATGAAATTAATTATCATTTAAATGCAAGCATAAAATCAGTAGAAGACTGGTGTGATTCAAATGATATGCTTGTTCATCCTCATAAAACCGAGTCAATGTTAATATGTGCACGTCAAAAAAAGACAAGTCATAAAAGAAGCAAACTTAAAGATAATGTACAAAGATAAAACATAAAAACAAGTTACAAAGCACAAATTATTAGGCATCGTCATTGATGAAAATCGTTTCTGGCACGACCAGATCCATAACCTAATCAAACAAGTCTCGTGCTGTGTGTTCCAGTTGTCACAGATAAAACACTTTCTCAACGAACATTCATGAAAAATGTATTATTTTGCTTTTGTTCAGGCTCGATTAGACTACTTCTCATTATCTGGAGTAAATGTGCGCCATCTACTTTAAAAGCACTTCGTTTCATGGCAAAAACGAGCCATTAAGATGATCAGCTGTCAGAAACAATCCGATCCTTCTATGCGTGATGTATTTAGGTACAATAGAATACTGCCTCTTCACTCATGTATAACATTCAACACTCTGATCCTTATGCACAAAATTGTTCATGACGCATGCCCAGATTATTTAAAATCAATAGTACATTTACATCACCATCATGATTCGCTCAGATTCATTATTCCTAAAGCTAATTTAGATTTATTCAAAACAGTTTCTCCTTCTGTGGCTGTAAAGAATGGAACACACTTCCCGCAAAATACAGAAATATTTCCCAATTATCAGTTTTCAAAAATGAAGTAAAGTTATTTCATGACTGACCCATCTGTAGACATTAGCCTGTCTGTACATACTTACCAGAGAAAAGAAAGTGTACTGCTGATGCAGTTGATTAAGATGTGTGTGTGTGTGTGTGTGTGTGTGTGTGTGTGTGTGTGTGTGTGTGTGTGGAGAGAGAGAGAGAGAGAGAGAGAGAGAGAGAGAGAGAGAGAGAGAGAGATTTTATGCATGAAATCGGTATACTGGTATTATTTTGTAAATTCGATGTTGCCCTTTTTTTTTTCTAATTGTAGTTGTTGTTGGGCAGAATTGTAAAAAGGCCTTCAATGAGCCTAATTCTCAACCTATTAAAGATTCATTCATTCATTCATTCATTCATTTATTCATTCATTCATTCTTCTTCTTCTTCTTCTTCTTCTTCTTCTCCTTGTTCTTCTTCTCTTCTTTTTCTTCTTCTTCTTCTTCTTCTTCTTGATTCTTGATGATTCGTTGATTTTGTGTTGTTTTAGTTTCTTTTAATACTTTTGGACGTTCATTTCTTTGACATGAAAATATATATCAAAACTCTCTCTCTCACTCACTCACACACACACACACACACGCGCGCGCGCGCGCGCGCGCACGCGCGCGTATGAATCGTTAAAAAAGGGCAAATAACAGGAATGACAAAAAAGCAAAAATTAAAAGTGACAAGCCTCCCTGGAGGACCATGTAGACCTGAACTGTTTTTGTATTGAATGTGTAGCATAAATGAGAGCAATAACTTTAGTGTTATCATTGAACGCCAGTTCTTAGTGGTTCTGTCTAGATGCAGTCTGATGCAGGTGTTTTCATCGCTGTCATATGCAGAGTTCATGCAGATACACTTTATTTGTAACTGAGAACGCAGGGTGAAAGGTCTGGTCATTTGACAACAAGATTTCGTACAACAGAGGTTTTCTGACAGCCGAGCTCAATCATTTCCTGGAAACGGAAACGGGGTTTCTCATGGGTGAGGTTTTAATGCACGAGCAGAAATAGAAAGAATATAACAGCCCCGCTCGTGGGAGCACACGAACGTTAGATATAATGTGTTGCAGCTGAATAGCAGTTGCTTTTCTCGTACTATTTTTTTGTTTTGTTTTGTTTTTCACATTAACAATCGTCGCTGTTGCCCCGTTCTGTTTTTTTTTTTTCTTTTTCTAAAGATCTTAATGACAAGAAAAAATATTTAGGGTGTGGAAATGGGTGGTGAATTGGAGCTGGTATTAATGAAGGGTTACGAAAGGAAAAGTTCATTTAAACACTGTAAGAAAGGTTGTCTGTTCTTAATTGTGTCATTTATTTGTCCCTAGCTTTTCTAAGCAGTTACTATGTGAGTGAGAAAAGGCGAAGAGGTTACCAGAGACCCCCCACCAGGACTTGATTCCCCCCTGCCAATCATCTTCTCCATTCCCCAAGCCTTCCAGGCCCCACCTGCCTACCCGTTTTTTTTTTTTTCCTTTGAAAATCACATGCGGCCAGCCTTCTCTCCATATCTGTTTTCAACGTTTTGTTTCCTCCTGCAGATGTGTAGACTTCTGAGATTCGGACTGTATTTTCTCACTGAACAATTGATCATCCTGTTTTCCTTACCTGATTTAGTACAATCCACATAATGAATAGGATATTATTAAAGGTTAAATAAAACGCGTCGGCATATATTTCGTTAAACCGTGCCTTCTTGTGTCGATAATACAAACTAAAAAAACACAAAGATCACCCATTTTAAATCAGACTTAAAATGTATTTTGGTGACCACAAGCGTGCAAGCCACTCTACTGACCACACTTACATTTCAAACATTCACATAAAGAACACGTCTGCATTTTGTCTGGCCTGCCATAGCGGCATTCCAATCCATCTTCTCCTCCTCCTCCACCCACTTCTGACCTGAAATGATTGAATTCCAGCAGCATAGTACATGCATTCACACCTCCCTTTCTACTTGTGTTCTGCAGACTCATGTTAATGTTTTGTGGCTTTAGTGGCGGTGATTTGTTGACAATATTTTCGTTTGAGTTACTAGTTTGAACATTTTGGTTGACATGGTAGGTAGCGGGTGTGTGGTGAATTCTACTGTATAGCTATATTTCTGGTTTGGTTGATATGGTATGTAGCGGCCGTGTGATGAATTCTACTGTATAGCTACATTTCTTGTTTGGTTGACATGGTATGTAGCGGCCATGTGATGAATTCTACTGTATAGCTATATTTCTTGTTTGGTTGACATGGTATGTAGCGGCCATGTGATGAATTCTACTGTATAGCTATATTTCTTGTTTGGTTGACATGGTATGTAGCGGCCGTGTGATGAATTCTTCTGTATAGCTATATTTCTTGTTTGGTTGACATGGTATGTAGTGGCCGTGTGATGAATTCTACTGTACAGCTATATTTCTTGTTTGGTTGACATGGTATGTAACGGCCGTGTGATGAATTCTACTGTATAGCTATATTTTTTTGTTTGGTTGACATGGTATGTAGCGGCCGTGTGATGAATTCTACTGTATAGCTATATTTCTTGTTTGGTTGACATGGTATGTAGCGGCCGTGTAATGAATTCTACTGTATAGCTATATTTCTTGTTTGGTTGACATGGTATGTAGCGGGTGCGTGATGAATTCTACTGCATAGCTATATTTCTTTTTTGGTTGACATGGTATGTAGCGGCTGTGTGATGATGAATTCTCCTACATAGCTATATTTCTTGTTTGTGACCAAACAGTTTTTTATCTGCTGTTTGCGTCGTCAGATTTTTCATAGCAGAGACGATGCTGGTGCACACTTGCATTGAACTATCACATCGTTTGAATTTCATGTGCAGTTTTGTGGTGAAGAGGTAGAATAACAGGTAAAAAGAAACAGTCTGAAAGTTAAAATGTACATAGCTGCCATTGATGCGTGTGTGTCATGACATTAAACCATGCATACATACATCTTGAAAACAAAGATTCTTTTGTTCATTGATTTCTCGTCACCTTTTAATAACACTCAACAACACATCCTGTCATAAAGTACTCAGATGATTCTGCCTCAGAGGACCTGTCAAATTCAGATACCATTAATTTTTAAGCGGTGGAACGTTTTCGCACATGGTGTAAAGAGAACTGTCTAGATTTTAATCGAAAACATCGAAAACACCAAAGTGGAATGTGTCAGTAAACATAAGTATCTGGGTACTATTTTAGATGATAAGTTCAATTTTACTGCAAATACTCAATTTTACCACCGAAAAATACCATACTCAGTTTACTACAAATAAATGCCAATCTAGAATATATGTCTTCAGAAACACATATGTCTCTTGCTGTTAAAAAGGACATCTTAAATATCCTTCATCGTCATTTTGTTGAACCAGTGCTGTCCTTTGGCTTTTTATGCTGGTTTGGAAATCTTCGCGTGAAAACCAAAAACATTTTAAACAGAGTGGTGAATGTATGTGGAAAGATTATTGACTAAAATCAAGGACAGTTAGATAAATTGTGTGAATGTTGTGCCACACGAAAAGGTGTGAACATTGCTGCCGACAGTTCTCATGTTCTTTCAAAAAACTACAATGTTTTACCATCTGGACGAAGATTCCAAATTCCCAAAATTGAAAACAAATGGAATTAAAAACAGCTTCTCCCCAATCCCACCAAACTCCTGAATTAAAACTGAACCTTCAATAAGATCCGGTTTCGAAAGCTTGTTTGTTTGTTTGTTGTGTGTGTGTGTGTGTGTGTGTGTGTGTGTGTGTGTGTGTGTGTGTGTGTGTGTGTGTGTGTGTGTGTGCACGTGTGTGTGTGTGTAAATTGTGTGTGTGTGTGTGTGTGTGTGTGAGTGTGAGTGGATGGGGTGGGTATGTGGGTGGATGTGATTTGTGATTTATTAAATGTAGATCCATGGTCATGTTTTTATGGGCACTGTTAATTTCTCTATGGAGATAATAAAGTGTTCTTGACTTGACTTGATAATCCTCATCACTGAGGAAATAGACGCCCAGAATGTGTAAGTAACAATGCCGTCAGAGATTCATTCATTTAAAACAAATCCTTTTTGTTGCTAGGAAGAGCCAACAAGGTGTAAAAGCATTCTAAACACATCAACTGTTTGAAATTACTTTGACATTTGTAAATAGAAGATCGGTGTGCATCTTGTGCTCTCTGACAGCCAAGGATAAAGTGCAGTTGTAAAAAAACACTTGAAACAAAGATGCAAGAAACCTTACTGATCTGTTGACAACATAAAGTGTAGAAATATACTTTTAAATAAATTCTGTCAAGTCAAGAGATTGAAAAGGCCATTGCATTCCATTCGTGAAAAGCAGCAAATTTAGTCTGTGAAGCATGTGCAAGGTGCATGAAGTATTCCTGTTTGCGGTATGGGAAAGTCCAGGGGAATGTGATTGTATTTGTAGATGCTGCACTTGAGAGAATGGCATAGAGAATCTATTGCTTATCATGGTGGCCATTGGTATGCCAATTTGTGCGTGCTATGTGTAGTGCATGCTGATAATATTTTGGTGTTATCTAGAATTATTGCGAACACACAGGTGTTGGTTTTTGAGTCAATGCTGAATCTATAAATTTACGATTTGGTGTATCAGAAAAAAATTAAATGAACAACAAAACTACTCGCAAAAAAATGTTAATTTACCTCTTAATCATAACACATTGACCACTTTCGCTGTGCTATTGCCAGAAATGTGTATCGTGACAATTTGTATTCTTTAGAATGCCATAATTCTCGTACGTTGTTTATGTTTGTTTGTTTAAAGTTGCTGTTTGAGCATTGTGGAATCAAGTTCTGTTGATATCAGTGGGAAGAAAGAGCTTGCTATCTGGGATGTTTCAGAAGTGAAGAACCTTTATCATGGGGAAACTGACAATACTGGTTCTTGTTGCTGCTGTACTGTTGTCGACCCAGGTCATGGTTCAAGGTGACGGAGGTAAATCATTTACTTACCTTTTCTCATTTCTTGACACGTCTGTAGGCCCTCCCTCTTTTTGTCGGTCTCTCTGCTTTTTTTTCTTTGTTTTCATTTCCAACTCTTCTTGTTTTTCTGTGATGTTTTTATATAATTGTGTTTATGCACATATGTAATAACAAATGAATGTGATGAGAGAAAAACAAAAATTACACAAAAACACAAATATCACTATCAAAATCAAATGATTCGGTTATTTGTCTCAATTGTGTGACATTAAGTATTTCATCCAAACAACTAGATTAATATAAAGTCCACACACACACGCGCGCGCGCACACACACACACACACACACACACACACACACACACACACACACAACACACACACACACACACACACACACACACACACATATATATATATATATATATACACACACACACACACACACACACACACACACACACACACACACACACACACACACACACACACACACACACAATCATGTGCGCGTGCACACACTCATATACACACACTAACACTAATACTTACTCTTTTATCAACACTTAAACAGAGAGAAGAGAGAGAGAGAGAGAGAGAGAGAGAGAGATGGGGGAGGGGGAGGGGGGGGGGTAGCTTAAACGTAAGAGAAGGAGAAACCACATAGTAGTCGTCGACAGCAAAAGAGGAGAGAAATTGAGAAGGAATGCAGAGAGTCTCTTTTTTTAAAACAGGTACATATTCAATATCAGGAAAAACAAAATATACCTACTTAAACCTATCTCAACTACTTCCTCATTGTTTTAGAAAAAATATGATGCATTAGCATACATAGATAGATAAAAAGGTTTAAAAAAAAAGTTCTGACCACAAATTAAGCAATATATTTCGCATGAACAAGTCATTCATGAGGCTTCCTTTTTTACATTGCTTCGTACTTGCTTTTTGTTCGTTTTCTTTCCATTCTTATCAACGTATGGTGCGCTATTTTCCTTTTGTGATAAAATATAAACAATGGAGACGTGAAAAGGGAAGCAACTGACATTCGTTGCAGACTCTAAAATCTTCAAAGCACTGTTACAACTGTCAGCATCTGCACAAACTGTTGAAAAAGAAACAGTAACGATGAAATAGAAAAAATGGCAAGTGACAAGCACCAATAATGAATCAGTGACGTAGGCACTGTTTAGGTCGTAGAGTCCTCTGTAAGCTCATATAGTTTGCATTGTCAGAAAAAAAAAATTATATTGATTCTTTCATTCTTCTTGAGTTGAATCCGATTTTGTTAAGGTTAGCGCATAGGAAGGGGAAATTTGAATGATTTTGCTCGTTGATGGAGAGAGTAACGTCCTGTTAACAAAATCACAAACACACCGCCAACCAACCAACAACGCTTGTATGCGCTATTGGTCTCCTCGACTATTGATAGTGTTACCTCAAATCTTCTTAGGTTCAATATTTTGATGATTTATGTTTCTTTGACCAGACGATGGGGAAGGGAGAGATGAAGGGCGAGGGAGGATCGTGCATACTGTTTGCTAACGTTCTAACATATTTCATATTTTGAAATTGTCTTGCAGAGAGAGAGAGAGAGAATTAGAAAGAGTGGGGGTTAGTTGCCGCCGAGGACATTGACGAACAAAGTACAGGACAAGACACGATGCATTTCGACCGC
>JADBJO010033358.1:0-5000 GCA_016801955.1 Conus betulinus
GCAGACGAGACTTTGAGCAGCTAGGACGATTACGGAGGGAGAGGTGGGTGGTGGGGTGGGTGTGGGTGTGTGTGTGGTGGGGGGGGTGGGGAGTAACTCTTTAGCGCATGTTGTGTGGTGGTGTGTGTGTGGGTGGTGTGGTGTGTTGTGTGTGGTGTAGGTGTGTGTGTTCCTTTTAGCGGAATGTGTTGTGTGTGTGGTGTGTTGGTGTTTGTGGGTGTGTGTTAGCGCTCGCGTGGCATGTTGTGTTGGTGTGTGGTGTTGTGTGGTGGTGTGTTTATTTTTCCTGTGTGTGCCTTTGGGGCGGAGGGGAGGCATGGAATGGAAAGATGAAGATGCCCGTGCAGCGAAGGCCGCGGGGCTCGTGTGAGTGTTTTGATGCTGTCTGCATCAAGACTCTCCGCCCCCCCCCCCCCATACAGTTTCCCACTGTATACAGATGAAAGGTTGAACTTCCCGCGGTTGGGTTTCGTTTTGTCCGGCCGGTTGGGTTGCATTTTTTGTCCATCCTAAATACCAGCAAGTCTAGTGCGGTCTTCGAAGAGACAAATCCGAGATCCTTACGACATTTGGCTAAAGCACGTGAAAGAACCCACCGCTTCACGGAGATATTCCTGCCAGTGGAGACCGCATGGTAAGCCATGACGAGGTGACTGTAAACCTTAACAGAACGCGAACGAAGTTTAATGCTAATAAGCTGTTTAAGCCATTTAAGCAACTCGGCGCGATGTCAGTGTGACAAAACGCGACTCCATTCCATTGACAAGGAAACCACAGCAATGTCTTTTTCTTTCACTTTACAGGACAAAAAAACGCGAACGAGAAAATATCACTGGTAAGCCTTCACTGTCAGTTCTGTAGATTAGGACGGTCACCCAGGTAAAAACTGGATCAATCGTGGAGAGCGTGCAGCCGCCGCAAAGCACGTGCTTGGGTCTCTGCGTGTTCTGTGTTGCGAGTGCGTCCTTCCTTTCCGAAGATTGGCCAGTTTGACACATTCCTCTGACAACATGTTTCTTTCTTCCTGCTTCACGAGAAAAGGTGTGTGTGCCCTCTGGCGACGCGGCCCACCCCCCCCCCCCCCCCCCCCCCCCCCCCCACCCAAGGGCACTCTGTGTGGCGATGTTTTGATACACTGCAATTACAATGCAGTGATTGGCAATGCTAGAAACGAAATGACAGTACAACGGAAGAAGAAAAAAGATCACCACAAAGGTGCCTCTGAATTTTACCCCAGACAAAACTGTTATGCCGATGTTCTAATACAGTGCAATACAATACAATGCAATATAGTGTAAGCAATACAATACAGTGCAATACAATGCAATGAAATACAATACAATGCAATGCAATACAGTGCAATATAAACACAATGCAGTGCTGCCATATAATACAGCGCAATACAACGCAATGGAATACAAACACAATCACGGTGCAGTACAATACAGTGCACTGCAGTGCAATACAACACAGTGGCAATGCAATACAATTTAACAGAATACAGTGTAATGCAACACAATACAGTGCAATACAATACTGTACAAAACAGTACAATGCAGTACAATACAGGGCACTACAATACAGATGCAATGCAATACATACAGTTGCAATGCAATGCGATACAAGAAGGTTAAGGTAAACCCGAAGTTGCCTCTGAATTTTACCCGAAAAAAATCTGTTCTGGGCGAATGGTCTACTGCAGTACAGTGGAGTACAGTACAGCACAGTACAGTACAGTACAGTATTGTGCAGTATTGTACAGGAGAGGTTCGGCACAGAACAATACAGTACAGATACAATGCAATACAAACTAGAAGAGAATGATAGACCCGAACTTGCGTCTAAATTTGTCCAGAGATGTCTGCTACGGAGATGATCAATGCAAAAAGACAAAGATATTCCCCAATGGTGTTTTCTGAACTTTACTCAGAAAAAAAAAATCTGTTATTGCAATGAACGCGATACAATAAATGCAATGCAAGAAGAAAACAATACATTCGAGATGCCTCTGAGTCATACACACAGAAAATCCGTTATGGCGATGATTTCATAACATACAACGCAAGGAGAAACCCGAAGATACCTTTAAAAATGTCATCCAGAGAAATGCGTCTCGCGCGATGATTAAATACAATACAATACAATGCAATACAATACAATAGCAGTGCAATAACAGTGCAATGCAATGCAAGGCAAGAAAGATAAATCTGAAGGTTCCTCAGATTGTCACCCCCGAAAAAAATTCTGGTAAGGTAATATTTTAATGCAATGAAGGAGAAAAAGATACAACACAGAAGGTACCTCTGAATCATACCCATAGAGACATGTTTTGTGCCATTTCTATTACCAATGCATAGCAATTGCAGTGCCCATAACACAATACAGTGCAATGTACTACGATACACATGATGCAATGGTAGGATTCCTACTTTTAATGATCAAAACAAAAGCGTGAAACTGCTGGTAGGGAAAGAAAATCAGTCTTCAGACGTGAATCAGTTTTTAACCTCGTCAGGGGGAATGTCATAAGCGGTGCAGAAGAGTTTGCGTCCCTCAGGCACTCTGCTACCATTTCATTTGCAATGTGGAGGCCGGTACCGTGTGAGGTGTAGTAAGTTTTCATTAGCGTCAAAAAGGCCCATGTTCAACGATTTAAATCATAACACTTAAAATCATTACAGTTATGTTCAATTCCATCAGTTCTTTTCAAAAAGGTGGCATGTGACAATTCTTTGATGGAGGCTTTAAAACGGCTGCTGACACTGTTAACTAAGTGTAGTAACTCTTCTTCTGCTTGTAGATAATGCTTCCTCATAACTGCCTTACTTGTTCTATGTTCAAAAGTAAAACTTCTCTCCATTTTCTCAGGTACCTATGGTTTGTGTCTGTCCTCTTTTTAATACAAAAAAAATAATAAAAAAATTATGATCCCTCGTCTCGGTTGTTATTGATTATTTGATACCCTTTTTAAGAATTCTCCATTTTAGCGAGCGAACGAAATCTCTTAGACGTTTTTGAAATAGACTTAAACGCTGATAGAAACACTCTTGTCTGTATTGTATTTTCTTATGTGTTTGTTCCAACGGCCATGAACGAACGACCGAAAACAAAACGTGGAGAAATACAATGCAACTTGAACACAAACACAAAACACAACAAAGCAAATTATTATAGGGAGAGAGAGAGAGAGAGAGAGAGAGAGAGAGAGATAGAGAGTAGAGAGAGAGAGAGAGAGAAGATCCGCCTTTGGAAGAGTGAGAGGGGTAGGGATGGAATACGGAGGTTCTATTCATGCGCGCACGCACCGCACTCAACGCACACGCACACCCACACACACACACACACCACACACACACACCACATACCACACACACACACACACGATCCCCTAATGATTGTGTGGTGTAAACAGTCCAGGCACACTAAAACATTTTATGGAATAGGGGGTGGATAGATGGGATAGGGTGGGTGCTTTTGGTGAAGGGGGGGGGGGGGGGGGGGGGGAGGGAGTAGGACGGGTAACCAGAGCGATTTTGAATATTTACATAGACATAATGAGCAAACCATTGCCACAAAATCTTCTTTGTTCATGTATTATCATCATGATTGTATAACGGCTATCCTCGGTGAGAGGCCAGTCTCCGAGCGCTTCTCCGAACGCTCACGTGTACATAAAGGGCTGCCTCTACCTGGGTGGAGACGACTGAAGAGCTGCCCTGCGGTGCTGATAATTCGTTTGCCCGTGTCATTCACAACTCATCACCTTTGCTCATTTCCTTCGAGTTTTAGAGAGATATGTATGCCATGTGAATACGTGTATTCATACCAACGGCCAAACTGACCTTGTCTTCCGAAAATCGTTAAAATTATTTTAGTGTGCGCGAAGACCTCAATTTCATTTGAAGTACTTTTGGGGAAATGCGGTCAGTGTTAACTGCATGGAGAAATCCCCTTGTACCAAAAACGGTTCTGGCGGAGATTCGAAACCGGTAACCCCCGGATCTCCAGAATCACAAGTCCGGCGCTTTATCCAATATAAAGAGGAAAAAAGCAGCGCTACAAGTCTACACCAACAAATGCTGTTTTTTGACTCTTTTCTTAATTCGAAGAAAATGAAATGCCATTAAATTTGTTTACTGTTCATGGACACATTTAAGCCCGCACCTATTTTTGTTTGATTAAAAGCACCCAAAACAGTCATCTTTCGCGATTCGTTTGTTGATCGATCTCCATGTCTGTGACTTTTTTTTTTCTTAAGCAGTCAAAACTAAAAAGTCTCCAGCGAATTGCTGGCCCGAACTTTCTCCTGCCTGACCCACGTTGTATGCTGCTTGCAATCGAACTTTCACTTCAGCGCTGCGAAAGGCGACTCGACGCACAAATAGGAAAAGCGCGCGTGCCATTGGCTGAAAAGAATCGCTCACTTGTTCTCCGACTGAAGCAGACGACAGACGATAGCTGTGTGGCGGGATCGTGTGAAACTGGAAGACCGAACGTTGGGTTTGGAATATGACACAGACTGGAGGCCGTTTGTCTTTGTACTCAGTTGTGACATACAGAATCGTGTGCCTGAAAACTCACGTAACCGACGGTTTGAACTGTTCGCTGCTGTGTAAAGTTTGTACCGAAAACGCGTTGACAGAATTGGAGAAAACAAGTCGGTGGTTGAGCACAGCTACAGATTCGAGATTGGCTGCTCTACGACACGAGTCCTGAGTTCGGTGGAGTTGTTTTGTGCAGGTTTTTATGGATGTTTTTAAAGAGAGCAGAGCGGCGCGGAGCGTCCCTGTGCGCAGTGGTAGTTGTGCAGTGTTTTCTGTTTTTGGTGCTTCCAGTGCGTGACGGTATCCTGGTGATAAGGCGGCTCGGCAAAGGCGGCTGACGGAGCAGTCAGATGTTTTGTTTACCTGTTCATCGCGCTGCTCGCTTCAGGTAAGGTGTCTACCTCCACACCAGGTCGTCACGCCCCCCATCCGCCCTTTTCCTTAATAGTATGTTCC
>JADBJO010033359.1:0-14678 GCA_016801955.1 Conus betulinus
TTCTGTCCCGGATGCTGACGTGTCCCGTCTATCCAGTAGTAACCGGCCCAGTCCTACTCCACGCTGTAACACCCAATGGTAACGGCCCAGTCATACTCCGCGCTGTAACACCCGTGGTAAGGCCCAGTCATACTCCACGCTGTAACGCCCAATGTAACGGCCCAGTCATACTCCATGCTGTAACACCCAGTGGTAACGACCCAGTCATACTCCACGCTGTAACGCCCAATGGTAAAGGCCAGTCATACTCCACGCTGTTAGCACCCAGTGGTAACGGCCCAGTCATACTCCGTGTTGTAACACCCAGTGGTCACGGCCAGTCATACTCCGTGTTGTAACACCCATGGTGGTAACGGCCCAGTCATACTCCGCGCTGTAACACCCAGTGGTAACGGCCCAGTCATACTCCGCGCTGTAACACCGGTGGTAACGGCCCAGTCATACTCCGCGCTTGTAACACCCAGTGGTAACGGCCCAGTCATACTCCGCGCTGTAACACCCAGTGGTAACGGCCCGGTCATACTCCGCGCTGTAACACCCAGTGGTAACGGCCCAGTCATACTCCGCGCTGTAAAACACCGCCTCACCGCACTAGCTGCTTTCCTCGGAAGCTTTGGTAGTTCACCACACAGTTCACCACAGCACACAGCAACCGATCACAGCACAACCCCCATGAGATCGCCCTCCTCCAAGAAGAAAAAAAAAGTGAAGTCCTCAGCCGTTCATATATTTAATAAATATGATTTTTTTTTAACCAACCATGACAACTGCCCGTAGACAATGATTGATGTTGGAGGGTCCCAAAACCAAACCAGGCCATTAAATGGACCCCAGCAAGCCAGAGAAAAAAAAGGACGACCCAGGATGAGCTTGTGACAGACGTGGAGAGACCCCAGATTCGCTGACAGAGGATGGATTGACACCAGCAAACTGACTGAGGACCGTGCACAGTGGAGCGCCTTGACTGCCTCATGCGTCGCAACACACGCGGGAGCATCTAAGTCTATAGAAGTAAGTCCAAAACATGGCGGCGGATTATCATCATCTTCTTCTTCTTCTTTCTTCTTCTTCTTCTTGCGCGGTCGATTTTAATTGGCTGGCACAGATCTTCGGTCCTGTCGCCACAATGAATTCCACAGTCTTGCCGAGTCTGACGGCTGCCCCAAAGCTGCATTTGTAGCTCTGTGCCAGGTTTGATGCCGTAGAACATCATGAGTTGGACGGTGTTGGAGGAGTGTGTGCTGGGGTCTGAGATCCAGCGCCACATGGACATTCGTCTGTGTGAACAATCTTAATTCGGCTGAGGTGGCTCAGCAGTCGGCAGTGGCCAGTTCCCAGTCTGAAGAGGTGTCTCTGGAGCTGATGGATTGGATCAAACACACTGTCTGCACCCAGCCCTTCTCTCGTCCACTGGTTTTGGCACAGGGTTTTGAATGATAGTTTTGGCCTCTCGGTGAGTCACGGGTGGCTGAACTGCTCCATATTGCTGCCTGCCTTGGACAGAGCGTCAGCCTTCTCACTCCAGTGATCCCACAGTGTGGGGTGGAATCTACTGGAGTACAATAGTGGATTGTCTTGAAAGATTACGTGCGTCCGCTGACTGAGGTTGTACTGGTCATCAAACGGCGGATTAGATATGGCCACTGCTGAGCCCGGATCTTTAACGTCTCGTTGACCTGTAAATAACAAACAAGTACGGTATAAACTCTTGCTCCCCATGATGAAAAAAGTTTTGCAAGTCGTAACATGTTTATTTCGTGGTTTGATTGACGTCGCTGACATATCGTTCTACACAGCATATTAATCCCCAATGCGCACTCACTACACATAATATATACTTGCGAATATTGAAAAAAGCTTCTAATGTGTGTCGACGATAGGTACTTTCGGTCTTTCTCACTTCGGACAAGAACATATATTTCAGCATACATTTCGATGCACCAGGATGGGGCTTTGCATGAGTCTTTACAGTGCCTTTGCTATGAACAGTTTGGGGGCCCCTCATTCTCCCCGTTCGAGTGCCATGAACACGGTTCAATTGAGGTTTGCTTTTGCGTGGAGTTGCTGGAAACGTGAAAATAGAGGCCATCCTGTGACCTTAGTGAGTGAGTGAGTGAGTGAGTGAGTGTGTGTGTGGTGTGTGTGTGTGTGTGTGTGTGTGTGTGTGTGTGTGTGTGTTGTGTGGTGTGTGTGTGTGTGTGTATAACGCGTTTGGCGTATCTAAACTATACCCGCGTAAGACCAGATAATCTGTTTACAGACAAATATTTCAGTCAGGATTGTGCTTCGTTTACGTCCAAACATTATTTCTGGGGCATAAATGTGGACATTGACGCGGTAAGGGGGGGGTGGTGTGTGTGTGTGTGTGTGTGTGTGTGTGTGTGTGTGTGTGTGTGTGGTGTGTGTGGTGTGTGTTGAGGGGTGGGGGAGATGGGGGGATGGATGGAGAAATGGGGCAGTAGGGGGAGGGAGCGCTGACTGACAACCACTGAAACATGTGTTTTATTTGTTTGGTCCCCTTCCCAAACCACCAACGAGAAGAATACGGAATGGCTATGATTATCAGTCCAATAAACGCAATTAATCGCTTTGTTTTGTCACCAAGATCGCTTTGTCTACCACAAATAATCAGCCACAGCAACCCCCCACCACCACCACCACCACCCCCGCCTCCATACACACACACACACACACACACACCCACACACCTCCCAATGGTTTGTGGGATGTTGGTCAACTTTGTTAATCATCGGTTCTTATCACTGAAGCCATGTTCTTACTCACGCGACCCAAAAACCGCTGACGGAAAGCATAACCATAGGACTACACGGCTGAATCACAATAACCATGCAATACCTAGCCCGTCGACGGGAAAACACTAACATGGATTTTTGTTTGTCTTATAATTATCAGTTTGAATTGTTCAGGTTTGTAACATCTGAATAACCCCAAGTCTTCAAATATTCCCCAACTGGACTGTATAAACCTATTATGCTAGAAAGGAGCAAGCGGGGATGGAGTGGGGATTGCTGGGTGGAGTGGTCAACAAGTTGCGCCTGGAAGGGCTTGTGTGTGGGGGAGGGAGGTGGTGTGGACTGCAGTACTCATGAACCATTCATTCCATAAGCAAAGCTATGTGAGACTGATTCTTTTGTGATTATTTTCAGTAGACATACGCGACCTCGTTCGCAGAAAGAAGCGTTGAATTCAATGAGAGAACTGAACAGCCGTATTCTATTCCATAGTCTCTCCGATGCCGGATTGAGACACGATAAAAGTATCTCAAAGGTGTCAATCAGCGCACGCCCCCCCCCCCTCCCCCCCTCCCCCCCCCCCCCCCCCCCCCTCCACCCCCCGCCCCCACCCCCCCCCCCCCCCCCCCCCCCCCTCCCCCCCCCCCCCCCCCCCCCCCCCCCCCCCCCCCCCCCCCCCCCCCCCCCCCTCCCCCCCCCCCCCCCCCCCCTTCCCTATTTATCCCTTGGGGTCTGTACACACACCACACACTGCACACACACACACACACAAAGAGTACCAGACACACCACGTATGCATCACACACCACCCACACACAACACACACGCACACACACAAGAGCACGCACGCACACACCACACTACAACACACCACACACACCACACACACACACACACTGCTCTCCACATAACACACACCACACACACGCACACGCACTAGGACCACGCGTCGCACACACGCTCCACACACACACACACACCACACACACACACACACACACACCCACGCAGTAGCGCGGAGCTGCTATCTAAGGGAAACAATTCAATTAGACTTAACTCCAAAGAATTTGCAACAGTTACTTCTCTTAGTTCAGTCTTCACAAAGTCACAGCCGGTGAAAAATACAGGACGAAATCTCTCTCTCTCTCTCTCTCTCTCTCTCCTCTCTCTCTGCTCTCTCTCTCTCCCTCTCTCTGTCTGTCTGTCTGCTGTGCTGTCTCTCTCTCTCTGTCTCTGTCCTCTGTCTCTGTCTGTCTCTCATCCTCTTCTGTCTGTCTGTCTCCTCTCTCCTCTCTCCTCTCCGCTCTCGTCTCCTCTCTCTCTCTCTCTCTCTCTCTCCTCTCTCTCTCCCCACACACACACACTCACACATATCCATGCGTGTGTGTGCACAAGTGCATGCGCACACACACCACAAACACACACATGCACCAACATAATGCGTGTGCGTGCACACACACACATGCACAGCACACACAACATACACACACATATACATGCATGTATGTGCACAAGCGCATGCGCACACATGCACAAACACACACATGCACCCACACACGCATGCACGTGCGCATGCATACACACACACACACACACGACACACACACACACACACACACACACACCACACATAAATATGAATATATCCTCACTTGAGGCTCCTTCGCAGCTTGCTGACCATCTGCACACCAGAAAAATATACATCATTCATGGTTTAAGAAACATACTACACATTATTCTGAAACAATATATAAAACAACATGTTAAACAGAACACACCCAGCCTCCTTCCACCATACACTCACACCACATTCCACCCCACCCCCCCCCCCACCCCCACCCCCCACACCCCCACCCCCCACCACCACCACCACCACCACTTACTGTTGTTTCTACCACTCACTTCTGCTGAGCTGCTAAAGAGTCCAAAAATATATAACGGCTTCTCAAAACAATGAGAGGGGAAGGAAAAGGAGTTTGTGTGTGTGTGTGTGTGTGTGTGTGTGTGTGTGTGTGGTGTGTTTGTGTGTGTGAGTGAAGGGTTGTACACAAATTGTTGATCTTTATAAAACATTTTGCAACCTGTGACCGCGAAACACCATGGCAATTTCAGCAACATATGAATCATATAAAACAGTGTTGACATTATCAAAGTTATTCATCTCAATACCTTTCTCCTGATAGAGCAAGGTCAACACTGAGCATTCAAACAAAAGATGATGCACAGAAATGTTTTCTCTGCAGACGTAAGTAATTACCATGAGAATATTTAGTGTTCCAAGTATTTAGCCTTAATTTATTAATTAATCTAACAATGTGCCTTGGGCATGATTGTAAAGTAGCCATTTTTTCACTAAAATTCTGCTTATGTATATACTTTTCCATAATTTGGATTAATTCACAAGAGGACAATCTAAGGGATTTTTGATAAATTTTTCAGCGTTTCTGTTTTGCTCCTTCTTTTTGCAAGACTGTCTGCTACTGGGATCCAGACTAATACTGTCGCGCCTAAAGGCCAAAAAAAAAAAAAAAAAAAAAAAAAAAAGAAAATATTAACAACCTAGTTCTTGAAAACAAAAAAAGGTCCCTGTGCAGGAAAAACGGACGCAACTGCGGGAAACTAAACATGCTTAAATATAAAAATCAAACCTGCAAAAAGGGAAGAAAAGGGAAGTGGACTTTTACCATGCTAATGTTTGGTTTGTACAACTCGTGTGTGTGTCCCATAACACTCTGCTTCAAATTCTTGAATCAACAACTGTGTTTGTGTGGCCTCTTTGTATGTTGGTCTGTAACCACAACGAACACGTGAAAAATATGTGCTGTGGAAAAAATCCTGCAGAACGATGGCGGTGTGGCGTTTGTGTGACGTGTGGTGAAAAAAAGTCGTGCTGTGTGTGCAAGGTTTCTTAAATGTTGTGAAATAAAGTTGAAAACGTCTACATGGTAATGGACTGACAATTAGGTGCGGGGTGGAAATACAGGGGAAGTTAAACAAAAAAATTAACTCAATAACTGATAGATGGGAAGCCTAAAAATACACCACAATACATTAGACAAAAACAAAACCCAAAAAAAGAACAAATGTATTTTTTTGAAAAAAAACATAAATAACTGGGGTGGGGGGGAAACACTATAACTGCAAGGGGATCTAGAACAGGGTAATTATGGCACAACACCCCCATAAAACCGGAAGGGATAAGGGAAAATAGGTTCAGAAGGGGATGAATTGCAAATGAAATGGACTTATAAAAAGTTTAACGGCACATTTTCTAGACAGATATTTTTTCCGTAAAAAGTGACAACAACACATAAGGTGAGAAGAATCACATTATTTTTGACTAAACAAAATAAGTGGGGAAAAAAATGAGTAATAGACATCTATCAAAGGGGTGGAAGAAAGCACCAGACTTTTTTTATAAACTAACAGGGACTCTATCTAGCCTCATTATCTTGGGATTTCTACTCAAAACTGATGGGGGGGGGGGGGGGGTGGGGGGGGGGGGGGGGTGGGTAAACTAATGGGGTCTAATGATGTTTACAACGAAACTTGAAAATATACAATTCATGTACACAACCTTTCTCTGAACAACTATTGAAGAAATAATGCCCGCAAGAAAAGCTTCAATCCATTTCCAACTCTGATGAACACTTTACATAGTACCTGCACACTTAGGTCGAGTCTGTGAGTCTTTTGAAAAGCACCTGCTATTAGCTCTGCAGTAGCATGCAACAGCCCATCTGCAATTTTTGCCTGCATTGAAATGACACTGGCTCCTGAAGCTCTTGCCAACAACTTTTTACTGACAAATCTTTAAACACACAGTTTGGTCATGATGAGCATAAACTAGTCAGGATGTATTGAGTGAGATGTAACTGACTTTGGAGTTTGATTTTTTTTTTCTTTTTTAAAATTTGAAACACCCCTCTCTAAAAAGTGACGGTTTCATGATGTTTAAGTCACTTTCAAACACTGAAAATTCTTGGAATCCCCCAAGTGAAAGAAAAAAGGATGAGACAAAAGAGTCTCTCCATATGTGTACACAGTAATCTGCTCAGATTCATATCACAGGCAGTGTGTGTGTATGTTTAATGGGAGAGCAGTGAAACCACTGCACTGATAGCTAGGTGTCTCCCTTCCACTAATTCAGTCACAACTCAAAACTTTTCTTTAAAATCATACTCGTAGAGATGGACAGCCGCCAATTTTCACTGGGAACTACCTACATATATGTTCATTTTGTCATTATGATAAAAGCTACCCTTACTTCAGATGTAGTTTTCTGTTCATTTTTTTCCAACCACCCTTTTAAGACATGACTTTTGTGACAGGAGGCAACAAATCATTTTTTTTCCCACATGGGACATTCTATGACCAGTGTATTGGTATCAATAAACATTAAATTTGACTTTGTAGCAATGTTAATGTGAAAAGTATTCTTTGCTGAATACACAGCCTAAGCCAGTGTATGTTGTGTGTATGTTGAACAACAATTTGCATTTCAAAACAAAACAGTGAAAGAGTGCAGGAGTTGTGAGAGGGAGAACAAAGAGAGGACATCAGGATGGAGAGTGGGCGTGGAAGGGGGGTGTGGGGGACTGAATGAGAAGTGGGTGGAAAGGTGCAGTGGGTTTGTGGGAGGGAGGGGGGGGGGGCAGGGGGGGGAAGACATACTGAAATGCACGCTCAATACACACACACACACACACACACACCACACACACACAAGTACATGTACACATAAATCCACACTCACACACATCTCTGCCACCATCACACCACCACACACACACAACACACACACACACACACACACACACACACACACACACACACACACTTATATGAACATATTCTGACCTGAAGACATCTTTGACGTTTGTCAGTCATTTGCACACCAGTTTTTAAAATATACATAAATTCACATGTTAAGAGACATACTACACATTATTCTAAAACCATACATAGAACAACATGTTAAACAGAACACCCCATCCTCCTTCCACCCATACACCCACACCATTCCATCCTACACCTATGACTTGCTTGTGTTTTTCTACCACTCACTTCTGCTGGGCTGCCAAAGAGTCCACAAGATTTTTACAGTTTCTCAAAACAGTGAGGGGAGGAAAGAAGGTTATGTGTGTATGTGTTTGTGGGAGGAGTGGAGGGGTTTGTGTGGTGTGTTTGTGTGTGTGTGTGTGTGTGTGTGTGTGTGTGTGTGTGTAGGTGTAGGTGTGTAGGTGTACATGTAGGCATGTGTGGTTTCACCCCCCCATATTACCATTATCATTGTCATCACTATCATCATTATCATTGCTATCATCATTACTCTCTCCCTGTTCCATAGTACTGTTAACTTTTACTCATTTCATCCTTTCTACTTCTTTCCAGCGACTATTATCATTATGATTGAATTTACTTTTGTCATAATCGATTTCATTGTTAATGTCATCATATCATTATCATCAGTACCATAATCATCATCATCATTATTACACCCAAGCAATCTTTATTATTCTTACTTACTTAATAAGCATTGACAACAATATTACCATCAACAGTATCATTATTATGATGACTATTATTTATATATTATAACTATACTTTACTATTATTATCATTGTTACTGTTGTTACTATCATTGTAGCTGTTACAGCTATTATATCTACTATCACTATTAATATTTAATTATGCATTAATATATTCCTTACATTTCCAAATTCCTGTATTGTTATTGTCTTTTTTAATTGTTATCATAATCATGATTATTGCTACAGCTATTAACTATCGGCTATTCTTCGATTTCTGTCTATGTACCTTTCCCATGATCTATATCCTCCTTCTTCTCCTCTTTGTCCTTACTATCCCCCCCCCCCCCCCCCCCCCCCCCCCCCCCCCCCCCCCCCTTCTCTTCTGGTTATTATTATCATAGCTATTATTATCAGTAGTAGTAGCAGCAGCAGCAGCAGCAGCAGCAGCAGTAGTAGTAGTAGTATATAGCAAGCAGATGTTGTTGTTATAGGAGTGGAAGTAGTATAAAAGTTTGTTATTGTCATCATTATTACTATTATTATTACTACCATAATTTTATTACCATACTCTTCTTCTTCTTCTTCTTATATTATTATTATATTATTACATATTACTATCATTATCATTATTATTATCATCATTATTATCACCATCATCATCATCATTTTTATTATGTCATTATTATCATCATCATCATCATCATCATCATAATCACTCTCACTGTCAGGTCTGAGTCCACGGTTACAGTTCAAGTCAACACGCTTTGATCATATTCAGTATTACACTCAAAGCTGCACCTGTCTTTTCTCATCAGATCAGCCTGTGCCAAAAACATATTCACCGCACAGTCCAGCCCTTGACCCATACCACATGGCTCTGAGGCAGGTCTCATGTCCGTTTCTTTTCCTATGCAAGCTCGATCCAAATGACCCTTCATTTTCCTGTCGTCTGCTAGACTTTCCTGTCGTCTGCTAAACCTTTCACACACAAAAATCCGCGCAGAACACTAGGAGTCTACAAGCACTGCATCATTCTGCTATCTTTGCTGACATACGGCGTTGGACTAATTCATTGACCCCTAGATAACAGGATTTAATCATCTTTTACATTCAACGGTCCTTTTTCCCCCCTCACAGAGTCAATGCGATTTTCGTCTGTTTGAACGTTGTTCGTACTACTTGACCCTTTGCTGTAACCCCCGAACTCTGACCTTACTGTCGCCACTACAACAATGTTCCGCAACTATCCTCTACTCCCTTCCCTTCTCCCTTCTTCTCTATAGTTACTCTAAATACTATAACTACTTTGAGATCATCATCATACAATCATCATCATTCCATCATCTAATGTAATGTAATGTAAATGTATGTACATGTAAACAGGGATAGTTATAGAGCGCTTTTACCTCGCAAGAGCCCAACGCGCCATATCACAGAAAAACATGATAAAATCATAATTCTAATTCAAAGCGCGCGCACACACACCACACACACTACACACACACACACACATATAGACACATCACGCGCACGCGGCGCGCGCGCGCGCGCGACAGACAGACAGACACACGAGCGCGTTCAACACCAACAAACACGCGCACAGTGTAAGTGGATATAGTTAATCAGTCTGAGGGAAAAAGATGTGTCCCTTGGGGAGGTTTTTACAAAGTCTCTAAAGAGTCATGTTACGCAAAGAAGAAGTGAGACTATTCCACAGAGCAGGTGCCTGGTAAGAGAAGATCGTGGCCTGAAGTTTTCAGGCGATTATTATTGTATTATTATTATCATCATCATCATCATCATTATCATTATTATTATCATTATCATTGTTATCACTATTATTACTTTATCGTTATTATCATCATCATTATTTTAACCGCTTTGTCTCGTTCGCAGCAGCCTCGTTCTCTTTCTTCATTTCATTTTGAGGTCGTTTGTATTTTCATTATCTAGTTAACTATCAATCTCGCGTTCTGATATCCTTATAGTAGTAGCTAAAACTGGTAGTACTCCTCTCGTTAACAGCCTCGTTCATTTTCTACTTTTTTTGCGCAACTAAGTGAGTTTTCGGTCTTCGTTTTCATTATCTGTTACTATTCAATGCTACAAGTGCTATCATTATAGTATTACTAAAACTGGTAGTACTCCTCTGTTTATCCATTGTTCAGAATATTCTTTTTATCATCACCATCACTATATTATTCTTATTTTCATTATTATTAGCATCATTATCATTACTATTACTATTGTTATTATTCTTCCTATTATTATCATCTCGTCGACGTCATCATCCTCATCTTATTAAACTCGCTTTGTCTCCTTCACAGCAGCCTCATTTGCATTCCACGTTCATTTCGCGCACGACTCGAGGAGCTGAATGAGTCTTCCTTCATTTTCATGGTCTTTGAATGTTGTTTGTCTTGGCTGAAGAAGACCAAATAGGTTGCGTTGTTCTTGTAATTTGTTTATTTCTATCGTTCCGCAGAATAGCAATTTTTTTTTTCAAGTTTGCGTCAGTTTCCATCTGCATTCACCTGACTTTGAAACTTGAAGTCACCTCACTCTGAAACTAATGAAAAGTGAGCAGACGTAAATCTTCTTCTGACATAGCCTACTTGCGCGCGTATTGATTTGAAAGAAAATGTAATCTTTGTTTTCTTGTTTTGTTTCATACTAATGTGATTCCTAGATATTAAGTTTGGTTACCACCGAGTGTGATAAATTAGATTAGACACATACGTATAATTCTTACGAGCACATTCGTGTTAGGCTATCTGGACTTCGAGTACACGTGTGAATGAGTTTGCAAGTAAACATATAAGTTGTTGATATAGTTGTGTTTGGCTTTATTCATGTATTATCCATATTTCACCCCCCTTCACCTTTAGGAGTACTGTATCAAATATATGTGCGTATAGTGTCCAAACACGTCAATTGTGCATTTTTAGATAAGGCGTTATAAGAAACTGGCCTATCTGTGCTTTATAAATTCAGCACTTGATATGTCAAGATACGGGATGTTCTAGCTATGCTGTACAAAGTGGAAATCGTATCAAGTTTATGCAAATATTTTACTGTTTGTTTTCACTCCGTTGAAATATCTTGTACTTTTTAAGATGGTATCAAGTCATTTTCCGAGGAAGTATTTTTGTATCTGTTGTGGGTATGATCATCTCTATTCCCCACTTTTCTATTTCTCTCTTTCCATTTCTCCGCCATCTCCTTTTTTCTTTTCTTTGTTTGTTTGCTTAATTTGAAATCGATGGCCAGTCGATAATAATATATCGTAATCATGATGGCGAACACTACCCGGTCCCCTTGCGCGGAGCTACTATCTAGGGGAAACAATTCAGTAACATTTTAAATCTAACACAAACTGCATCAGTTACCTTTCTTAGTTCAGTCTTGACTAAGTCCAAACGACTCCAGTGAAAGTGAAGGGGGGGGGGGGGGGGGGGGAGGGGGGGGGGGGGGACGAAAAGACTCTCTCTCTCCTATCTCTCGATCTCTCTTTGCAGCGAAAGGGCATGGAACCCACTCTCTCTCTCTCTCTCTCTCTCTCTGCAGCGGAAGGCATGGAACTCACTCTTACCAAAAAAGCCAGGTCCAGGGGCGTCAATTTGTGAAAACCCCCCCCTGAGAGTTACACACAGTACACATGAAATATCAACATAAACACAATGCGACTAAATTTAAGATTATGTCGCTAGTTCCCTGACCCAGCACCAAATAGCCCAGGTCCAGTGGAGTCATATTTGTGAAATTTGAATTCACTTGCCACCGAAGCGACAGGGGTGGGTCTGGCACCCAACGTATGCATGCTGAATTGACCATTACCCCATGGTCTGTAAGGAGCAGTTTGCGCACATAGACCCACCCAGTGTCCCCTCTGACCAGAGCCCCCCACTGGGCGACACTGGAGTGACTTCCTGCCTCTGGAGGGACTGTTCCCACTCCCGCCTCTTCCTCCCTGCCACTTCGGGACGAGCGTCTTTGCGACCCCCCGGAACCTCCTCCCCCTTGTCCCCACCCTACTACACTCGGACGCACAAGCATCTTTCTGAATAACTGGGGGACAGACTTCGGTCTTCCACTGCTCCTAGGATTTGTCACTACTGCTGCGACGAACCCTGCCTGTCCCCTAAAACTGCTGTGTGTGTTAGAAGTGGCCTGCTGTGTCACAAATCGCTGTCTTTGGAGGGCAGTAGCAGTACGTACGTCTCGCCCCAAACAGCAATATAGAAGAGTGTTAGGTCCCAGGACCGCGATGCCAAACTGACGAAACGGTCATAGACCAAACAACATTGGTCAGTGGCGGTCGTTGGTCACTTGACGAAACAGTTGGTTAAACGTCTCTCTATTAAACCTGCCCCTGATCTCTACCCTCAGCTGCCTTCTGTATGCATACAATCCTCAAGCCGAGCGTAGAATGGGACTGCCTTGCCCAATGTGCTTTTTGTGGATGTCCCCGGCACGGCGATGTCTCTCTTTGACCGTTTTAACCGTAAGGCATTGTCTAGGAATTGCCAAGGTGAACGATTCTGGCCTGTCGCATCAAGGCAAATGGCTTGAAACACTTACAGGGTCGCCTTGAAAGGGGTCCTTTTTCAGATCCCGCCATGCAGATCTTCGCAGATCTCATGACAGGCAGACACTTTTCTTCTGCTGCGGTGGAACAGTTGTAGCCAGGATACACTTCAACACCTCGTTTGATCAATTCATCATGGGGACACTGTCCTCCCTTTGGCTGGACTTGTTTCATGCGCAGCAGCTGCAAATGACGACGACCACCAACCAGTCAATCAGTCCACCCTTTGGAGACTGCGTTGGGTTTTTCAGCTCTCACGGGCTGAGGCAAACGAGGGGGCTACTGCTTCCTAAGGGGACGGGTCACATAATGGTACCCGCTCCACTGCTTTCCTGAAGAGGCTGGTGATTGCTACAACTTCTGAGGCTTGGCCATGACTCGGGACCACAGTCTCATCGTCTTTATCAGTCTTCTTCACCATTTTCAGATTGGCTAAAAATAGTCTCATAATACATGACGGGATCACCCCTTGGTCCCCCGCTGGCGCAGTCCATCTCAGAGACCTCTGCCCTTCCCCCAACCAGTGACGGTTCCTGTTAGCAAGCGAGATGTCTCCCTTGTGTGGCATGCCCCTCCATGGCCGTGTCTGGGACTGAATCCGTAAATAAATAGCAAGCATGTCCTAGAGACGGGACATCCTCTTACTCATGAGTATGGGGGACTATCCTCCACAGGTATGTTTCCCTACATCTGTCGGAGCTCATAACTTACGACAATAGGCAGTTATTGGCAGGAGGTTCCAGATCTTTTTCTCAAGGATTTGTCATGGAACCATTTCATACCACTGTGGGAACTTTTTCTCACTTGTTTAAAACATGAGTTTGCTCTGGTTGTTTTGCTTTGTATTCAAGGCAATAATTAATTTTATCAGATTATAGTTACATCATTCTGGTATATATATATAATTACTTTTTATTTAAAACAACCCTGACGAGAGCAATAGCTTGAAACCGATTTGTTGGTTTTTAAATCTCCATTTTTAATCATACTTTTAAACTTATATATATTTTTTTCTTTTTACTTTCGAATCCCACAGCTTTTCCATTACTTTGTTGTTTTCAGTGTCAATTACAGGAAGCAGACGAAGAGTTGAGGTGAAGGCTGAGACGTGCGGAAGGAAGAGAAAATAGGAAATTGAAACAGAAACTTGTTGCAACTGTGTGCCATGGAATTCCGACTTATCAGTTAGAAACTGGTAAACTCACCGTCTTCATGAAGTTAACCTGTCAATAAATTCCCTTGTGTGGCTCGGCTCCTAGAGTTTTATCGATGTATTTGGAGTTTTTTTCAAGCTTTCATGGAGCATTTTTCTATCCATTTCCCCCATGAAAGTTTTTAACATATTTTTCCCCGATGACTTAGAACAATCTTCGTGTCGTCCCATAACTTTTATTGAATTCAAATATAATAAATGTTTAATTTTTAAAGTTGAATATGTAATAAACAAAAAAAAAAAAAATGGACGCAAAATTATGTAATTAACTGTACAATATAAAAGCTTTTCCTTAGCGTGTATGAGGAGGAACCAAACAATCCCTAAAAAGTAGATCTGTTTGTATTGCCTGCGTCTAAGTAGTCTTTCTCCGTTGGATCAGTCTTATCGCAGCAGACTCATCGCCTATCATGTTTCAGCGCTTGGCGTCAAATAAAGACACACCACAGTCACTAATTATCTGGTGTTCTCACCACCAAGGATTCACAAAAGAATCCAACAGCACCTCAAAGCAGCCAGCCAAAGGTAATAAATGAAACAAAAACGAAAGTGCGGAGAGGAAAAAAGTTGCTGAAAACTAAAAACATTAT
>JADBJO010033360.1:5000-10000 GCA_016801955.1 Conus betulinus
CATGTCATCAGGTGGATCTACGGGTGGATAAACAGAACAAGATGTTATTAGGCTAATCTCTGTGTTTGTCAGGGTTTGTTTATTACTCTATTATCCACTATGAGACTGTTGAAAGTGTAAGTAGTCCAAGGGAAGAGAAATATGAGCCTCTACAGCAAAGTATGTCAGAAGTGACTTTTGATGGTTATTAAGCCCCCATCCCGAAAAGTAAATAAGTAAATAAACAAAGCTAAATAAGTAAATGAGTAAACGAACAAACAAATACATAAATAAACAAACTAGATAAGTGAATACAATGAAGAAATAGCAAAACCATGTAGATGAATGAATAGATAAATAAATAAATAGATAACTAACTAACTAACTAACTAACTAACTAACTAACTAACTAACTAACTGACTGACTAACTAACTAACTAAATGAATAGACAACTGAATTAATTCTTCAAGATTTTTGGGAAAAAAAAAAGACAACAAAAGCTTCCGGAGATGAAATGCCGGATTTCGGTAGATTCAAAGTCTACAATTTTTTTTTTTTCTTTTTGAATCAAGTAAGTTCAGCAGGTAGTCTCCACCAGTGGGCAAGAGCGTGCATTACAGCTAACCACACAGCTTGACACGTACAGTTTTTGACCACAGACACAGCACTCTCGGAGAGCGAACACTGTCATCTCCGTTTCCCCCTTAGACGCTACAGTCTGTTATTTTTTTTACAATAAAGTTTTCTGAACTAGGGCGGATGTTGGTGATTGATTCCCTCCCTGTCTGGAAAGTAAAAGCACATGGGGCCCAGGTTTTTGAAAGAGAGGGAGGGAGGGACGGTGATAAAGAGAGAGAGAGGGGGGGGGGGGGGGAGAGAGAGAGAGAGAGAGAGAGAGAGAGAGAGAGAGAGAGAGAGAGAGAGAGTGAAAGAAAAAGCCATGACATTCCAGAGAGAGAGAGAGAGAGAGAGAGAGAGAGAGAGAGAGAGACTGAAAGAAAAAGCCATGACATTCCAGTCTGTCGGTGATGTTATAGTTTCCAGCACTTATCGGCCATTACCTACGGGCAGCGAACTGACAGAGTGATGTTACAGTTTCCATCACATATCGGCCATGACACAAGGGCAGTGAACTCTCAGAGGTTTCACCGTGTGAAAGGGAGGTCTCCTCCATTCTCCTTCCGCCGTTTTTTAACCTTCCGTGAACTGAATTAGGTACCCATTTACTGCTGAGTAGGCAAGAGAATGTTCAAGCCCTAACAAAAAAAAAGCAATAACAAAAATAAAAACAAACAACAAACAAACACCCGACCCCCACCCCCCCCCCCCCCCAAAAAAAACAACAACAACAACAAAAAAACGACGCGACCAACGTGTAGTTTAAACTCAGGACCCTTAACTCCACTCCACTGGGAAAAAGTTGGAATCATTTGATTTCTGGCTCAAGATGTTGTTCAGAGAGATACTGTTGCTGATGGCTCAGCCGACCGCGAATGGCCATATCAAGGCTGTTACTTCGTTCAGGTCAACTCACAAGCCATTTTAAAGCAACAAACAACGACAACAACAACAACAACAACAACAAACAACAAAGACTCATCCAAACAACCCTTTAGAATACACCTACGAAAAACACACAGAAACTTTCGTTGAAAAATCCGTTTTTTTTTTCCGTAAAATCTTAGATCAGATAGAAAATGTTTGATTTTGTTCAGAAAATTCAAAGATCACATCAGGTGGGACATCTCTGTACAAGGTGTTGATGGAGTCTGTTCTTTAGTTTTACTTTTCTTTTTTAAAGAAGGGAGTAACGAGATTAGCACATTTTTTCGCTCTCCATTCCTCTGTGCACCCTTCCACTCTTTCGATTTCGTTTGTGAAAGGGCGCAACCCTTTTGGGGAACATGGAGACTGAAAAAGACTAAGACTGTGGACTGTTTCTTCTCTCTCTCTCTCTCTCTCTCTCTCTCTCTCTCTCTCTCTCTCTCTCTCTCTCTGTGTGTGTGTGTGTGTCTCGCTGCTTCTTGATTCCCTATGTCCTTTCTGATCGCGTTTGCTCCTTCTGCTACTTTACTCTTTCTACAACAACTTCGTTAGGTATAAATCGCATACCCGGGGTGAATTTAAATGAGAATGAAAGAACCAAGCAAGCAAACTCATTACAACATACACTAGTGCACTGAAAAAACCCAGACATCATTGTACCATAGTATACATAAATGAGAAAGAAGCATTGTCCAATGATAGAAAAATCAAAAACACTTGGAACTGGGCTTGAATGAAAGTGTGGAACGCGTGCGTAAGCAGGCGTTTGTGTGTAAGCATGATAGATGGTAGGCGTTAGGTGTTGTAACAAAACAAGAGGAAAAAGAAATGAGACCGCCCCCCAAAAAAAAAAAGAGAAAAAAAAGGTATCAAAAAAGAAGGAAAAAAAAAAATCAGAACAAAAAGCAAAACAAAAACAAACAAACAAAAAACAAAAAAGCGGCGGAAAGTGGTGGGAAAAAAAAAAAAAAAAAAAGAAAGGGTCTGAAAGGAGTGACGTGTGTGCATAGGACCCCTTTTTTCTCTCTCGCCTGTGCAGGGCTGTGATTTCTTTCCCTGTATTTTGGCTTCAGCACAGTGTAAACAGCACAGTACCGTACTTCGTCTGGCTGATAGTTTTTTTTTTTTTTTTTTTTTTGTTGTCGTAGACGCTACTTTCCCCACGAGGTTAACGCTGAGGAGATAAGCGATGCATGAAAAAAAAAAGAGCACCTAAATAATTCCTTTGTCACGATGGCCATGACTTCGCAAAGATTTGTAATATTTGTATTCTGTGTAATTAGGTTAGTGACTCAGCTAAAATGTATGTGAAGGTCTCAAAAGTAGGACGACTCGAGGAAATGGAGAAAACAAGAGAGGAAAAACAGAATTACTGCGCCGCTAAACGGAACAACAAACGAGCACAAATAAACACGACGCGTTTCGACCTATTTAGTCTCCTTCAGGCAGGATAACTGATATTCAGGCCGTTGAAAAAGAAAGACGAACAGAGAGTCACTGATCTTTTCGAACTGGGCGCGCGTTCATCCAAGACCTAATTTTGCATTCGGTTTGAAAAGAAAAGTGACTTTTCTATTCGTTCTTCGTTTTCATCGTCTCGAATGTCGTTTGTCTTGTCTGAAGAAGACGAGACAGGTCAGAACGCGTTGTGTTTGTTCGTTCGTTTGGCAGCACAGTGATTCAAATTGTGTTCTCTGAAATGTATGTATAGAAAATAAGAATGAGGGTTGAAAAAGAATGGGGTTTGAAAACAACAAACAACACAACAAGACAATGTTCACCCTTCACTCTCTGTGCTTAAGGAGCAACAGTGTTGTCTTTTAATGCAAGCAGTCGCTGCGACTATCCAGATTCGAATTTCGCCTCTGGTTCATATCTCTCAGTCAGTACCGACACGACTGCTTTAGTTCGTTACAACAGTATGCCCTCTACAAGAGATATTGCAAAGTATTCGTCAATCCATGGTATTCAACCAAGACAAACCACTTTTACCACTTCACAGCATTTTTGATTACCACACACATTTCAAAACCTCCCATGGCAGCCAGCGAAGAGCGGGCAAAAAATGGAAAGTGCCATAGGGGCATGAGTAGCAAAACAATCAGTAAGGAGTAATCGACAGGAAAAAGAAATGGAAAGAAAATATTATAGAGGCATTAACAGCGAAATAGGAACTTAAGAAGAGTAGTCAGTCAGTAGAAAAAGAAATCGAAAGAAAGTGAGATAGAGGCATAAGTAGCTAAACAATCGGTAAAGTGTAATCAATAGAAAAAAGAAATGGAAAAAAAAGTTGCATGCAGGCGTAAGTAGTAAAAACAGTAAGCAAAGAGTAATAATCAAAAGGGAAAAAGAAATGGAAAGAAAATGGCGTAGTGCATAAGTAAGTAAAACAGTAAAGAGTAATAATCAATACAAAAAAAATTGAAAGCGGCATACGGGCATAGGTAAGTTAACCAGTAAGTAAAAAGTAATAATTAATAGAAAAAAGAAATGGAAAGAAAATGGATACGGACATAAGTAAGTAAAACAGTAAGTAAAGAGTAAATAATCAATAGAAAAAAAATGGAAACACACACACACACACACACACACACACACAGAGAGAGAGAGAGAGAGAGAGAGAGAGAGAGAGAGAGAGGAGAGAGAGAGAGAGAGAGAGAGAGAGAGAGAGATTCAGCACTCTCTATCAATCATCATACACCCACCGTTTCGGCCAAGTGACTTTCCCTGTCTGACGCCCAGTCACACCATCAGCAATCAGCATTAATTTAGTGAAAGCTGAGAGTGTGTCCTAGTCCGTCAGTCGCCTCTCCCCGCACACACAGCACCTGACTACACGACTGTCCCTGACTGCAGGGCCTGCCTGTCACTGACCGACATCTCAGCGTTGTCTGATATACATCTCCACGTTTAGAAAAAAAAAAAACAGCAACAAAAACCCCGCCATGCTGACACCGGGAAACTATATTCAGAGGGGTTTCTTTATTACTATTATTCGCGCCCTTGTTTAGAGAGAGCTTGGGTAAAATTTCATGCTTGATTGTTGCGCTAAGGGGATAAATAATGTAGTTTAAAAAAAAGAAAAGAAAAGAAAAGAAAAAAAAAAAAAAAAAAGAAAGAAAGAAAGAAAGAAGGAAAGAAAGAGAGAGAGAAAGAAAGAAAGAAAGAAAGGTTATGTCGTGAGCTGGATAGCAACAGTGACAGTCTTAGTCGTTGAATCAAAGCTTGTTTCATATCTAACCAGGTGTGTGATAGTGTAGTGGTTAGCGCCACCGCTGGCGGTGGGTAGAGGTCGTGAGTTCGAGTCTTTTTACATTGTGCGATTTTTTTTTTTTTTTTTTTTTTTGTTTTTGTCTTTGTATGTCCAGAAATGTGTGTCCTGTGGAGTCTAGTGGGAAGGTGGGGAAGCTAGCAGTCGAGTTCATCGAGATCGATCAGAAGAGGCATGGCTAAACGTCCTGGAGGTATCTCGGTA
>JADBJO010033361.1:12500-14675 GCA_016801955.1 Conus betulinus
ACGATACACACGCACTGAGCATCAGTCTTGTGTCACTGAAGATTTCAACAACATATGGAGCCTATTCCGTCTTCTACTTTAGAACTGCAGTGAACGCTCACAGACTAATTGACGTCAAAACACGTGTATCTCGTGTCCAGTTTATCCTTAGGAATGGAAATATGCGCACAGTTTGTATCAGAGGCACCGTTTTAGATCAAAATGTTCAATGTACTTTATAAATGAATGACCGGACAGAACATCACTGACCGAAACCAGGAACAACGATTGACTGTTTATGTTGTCACATGTTAAGAGTTTGTCATTTGGTATTGCTGTTTGACAAAAAATGTATGTAAGCCAATTCCACGACTATATAATTGTAAGCGGTCAAGCAATTTTACCACTAAAGTAAAACGTCACACCTAAAGTCAGTGCAACTTTCTCTCGTAGACGAGAATGAGGGTCATTCGACGGATGGCAGTCAGGTCTGCTCCAGGAAGTGGAACAGCCGGGCCACGTCTGGTGGTGATGGATGGTTGTCCTGAACGCGGCGTACCAAGATGTCCTGTGAGTACTGGATAGAAGTCACTTCCAGTGAACGTGCTGGCCAATCAAGTCACTGAACTTGCAGCTGCTGCTGCTGCTGTTTGCAAGAGGGCGTTCACCAATGGAGCACAATGGGGAGTGGTGTTTGTTGCCTTCTTGCAGCATTGACATCGATGAATGAATGGTCTGCCCAGCATGATGATGGTCCACACAAGCCTGTCTCTGCGCCGGATTCCGGTCGGTGCCCCATGAACAAGACTGGAGGGGATCTACCCTGAAGACGGATTCTTGTACACACCATCAGGGAACCACGTTCATGCTGGTCATATTCCTGGACATGCAGCCATGGACAGGTCGTCGTTCTCCTTCAGGGAACAACATCCACGCTGGTCATGTTCCTGAACATGTTGCCATGGACAAGACGTTCTCCTTCGTGCCGCCAGACAAGTGGGCCAAAGTACACCTGGCGTCATCCATCCATAACAGTCTGCCCCAGGTCCGCCTTGCCCGGCACTGACGACATCTACACCACTGCACATGAGCCTGGTGGTGCCCCTTTGTAAGTGGCCAACAAATGGCAGCAGTTCTTCTGCTCAGAGTATGCTGGTGCAGACAGTTGCATATGGTCTGATAGCTGACGTTGATCCATGTTGTCATTCTCATCTCTGTTCTGAGAATTCTGCAGCCATGGATCTATTGCTCAAAGCTGTCAGCCAAAGGAACTGGACGTTTTTAACTCGCAGTTCTGCCAGACTGAGACGGGAGGAGGGGGGGGGGGGTGGGGGGGGGGGGGGGGGGGGTCAGAGCCGCTTTTCGTCTGAAGTGAAGCCTACGGTCATCCAGACACTCCTCAGTGGACTGAGAAGCTCCCCTCTAGTCAACCAGACAGTGTACTGAGAAGCTCCCCTCCAGTCATCCAGACACTCCTCAGTGTACTGAGAAGCTCCCCTCCAGTCATCCAGACACTCCCCAGTGGAGAATCTGGTCTAGGAGCTGTTCCCTAATCCCTCTAACGTTCACTTGTATCGGGTTTGTTTTTTTTTTTTTTCTGGTGGTCTGTGTTTTAGCCCCGATTTGACACCCGTTAGGTAATCCTTGATGCAAACTGAACGCTGAATTGTGTGACATGGCTTGCACATGCATAATGCACACGTTGTGCGGTGGAAGATTTCGCTCGGTTTTCATTATGTTAATGCATCTTCAACCAATGTTTAATTCATCTCCCATACCCTGAACCTTCTACTGTTTTTCTTTTTTTTTTTACTTTTGGGTAGTATTAAATATTTCATCGATATAATCGCTTGTGGTAGTCTGTGGGATACAAGGAGTCACTAGCGTTTGCAGTCTATGTTCATCAGGCAAATACATGCTACTTTAGGACCTAATTGTTTCAAGATGTTTGAAAATTCCAGATCGAGTGAACCAAACCGTTGACCATCAAAAAGGAAACAAAGAGTAGTAAATGAAGAAACGTTCCTCTCTCTCTCTCTCTCATCTCTCTCTCTCTCTCTCTCTCTCTCTCTCCTCTCTCTCTCTCTCTCTCTCTCTGCGCACTATGCGCGCTGTGCGTGCTGTTGTGTGTGTGTGTGTGTTGTGTGTGTGTGTGGTGTGTGTGTGTGTGTGTGTGTGGTGTGTGTGCACTTGTGC
>JADBJO010033362.1:0-14675 GCA_016801955.1 Conus betulinus
TAGTGTTGGTTTAGATACTGACAAGCTTCCTGTACAAGAACGCTGAGCACCTGGATGCAGACGCGAAGTCCAAAATAAAAAACACCAGAAGAATTGTGTATAAGTGCATTGCTTCAGTCAGTTCACAGTAGTTCAACAAGAGAAAAAAAACTATATAGTTCTAGTAGCACAGTGTGCTGTGATCTGCTGTCGCTTGGTCGAGTTTGTTCCCTTGACTCAGCGCGTTCCCCGAGTTTGTTCCTTTGACCTCAGCGCATTTCCGGCAGGTAAACAAAAGTTTATCGATCCAGCGTTTCGTGTGTTGGTGATAAGCACGAGAACGTACTGTCCCCTTCCTGCTGATTCTTTGATCAAACTTTAAGACACCGTCTATGCACTGCAGAATATCAAAAGTGATGTTCTTTGTCGAGTTTGTACGAACTTTTGTTGTAACAAAGCTGATGCGAAGGAAAACAAAGGATAGCTGAAGGCAACGGTATGTTTATATTTTCGACTGTTGTCATCAATCACAGCCATGTGTTCCACTGATTTCCGGTTGACTGAAACATTTGAGAAACTGTCGAGCAGAGGCTGCGGGTTGCTGACGTCACCAGGAGCCATAGGAGACAATAATCCCATTGACAGTTACGGTGCGCTGCTGTCTGTCTGATGTAGGATGCGGCGCAGTGGTTGACAACTGGTGAGATATTCGCGTACCATTTGAGATGTTCACAGGTTTTCGGTTTGATGTCAGTGTTCGTGTTTTTTTTTTTTTTCCTTTCTACTTACAGTAAGACAAATGATGGCCTGATTGCCACTTTTTGAAACAAGACTATAAGTCAAATCCTCATGTGCTGCAAAACAATTTGATCACGTAATGGTACCCGTGACAATAACCGGAAATTGACCATGGCAACATATTCATCATCGTATTCATGTATCTGTCCCGATTCGCTAACCCAATGCAATTCCTCCTGTGTACAACTCAATGTCCCTCAAACACAATTACTTTCCCCTAGCCAGAAGTCAGTGCCCCTCATATACACCGGTCTATACACAACTCAGTTTCTTCAACAGACATGCAGCCCCTGTACACTGCTCAATGTCCCTGATGCTCACACATCACGATGCACACGGGCGATGCACTCAATGTCCCTGATGCTCACACATCATGATGCACAGAACTCAATGTCCCTGATGCACATCATGATGCACAGAACTCAATGTCCCTGATGCTCACACATCGCGATGCACATAACTCAATGTCCCTGATGCTCACACATCATGATGCACATCACTCAATGTCCCTGATGCTCACACATCACGATGCACAGAACTCAATGTCTTCTGATGCTCACACATCACGATGCACATAACTCAATGCCCCTGATGCTCACACATCATGATGCACATCACTCAATGCCCCTGATGCTCACACACATCATGATGCACACTCACTCAATGTCCCTGATGCTCACACATCACGATGCACATAACTCAATGCCCCTGATGCTCACACATCGCGATGCACATAACTCAATGTCCCTGACGCAGATGTCCTCTCGTACACATCCGTGTTTGTCCTCCAACCTCCACATCTTTCCCCACGCGTTTCCCCATCCTTCTCTTTTTCTTTCCTTTTTATGTGGTGCCTCCATCCTCCTAGTTTTCCCCCACTTTTTTTTCTTTTTTTTTTTTTTTTTTTTTTTTGATTATCAACTCTCAATGCACAACCTACTGTCACTGACATATATGTAAAGTTGTGTACAATGTAATGCCTTTGATACATGTATATCCTTTTGTCACCACAACACACACACCAGTGATCAGAGGGGACCTGACACAGCGCACTGGGGACAACGTCCTTCTCAGTCTCTGAGTCTCTACACATTGTCTAGATGATGGTCTGCAGTCTTGGGGTAGAGATAGGAGAATGAGGCTGATGAAGTTGCTTGTGTCTGTGTCTCCCCTCTTGGTAGGTGGTGGTCAGTAAGTTGTCGAGGCCTTCATAGTGAAGTGTTCGAATCTGGCTGATTTTGCGGTGAAATAATGTTAATCTGGTTGCTCTTCGCGGCGAAATCATTCGAGTCTTGTGACACTTCGCAATAAGATGATGCGAAGGATTCTGCTTCCGTTCCGCTTTGAATAGGTGCTTTTCAGGGCAGATATGGTCCACCTGATTCAAGCTGAGCTTGCTGGAATAGAACACCTCACTGGATATCTCAGCCCTGAAGCGAAAGGACGGGAATGAAACACTGAAATTCAACCTAGCACCTTGGACTTAGGGGATTCCTTCGTCTCTTCTTCCGACCTCGGTGCCTGCCATTCGTCTTTCTGGAGAGGGTGGGGAGTAGTGACACTGCCTTGCGGTACCCCCATGTCTAGGCAGTGTGTTATGGGGGCAGGGCCCAATTTCAAGATCATTTGTCTGGAATACAGTAAGTGTAAAATGGTAGAGCTGGCCTGTGATGCGTTGGATCTTGTCACGCAGTTTGATGTGTCACACGGCTTCGAAGGCTTTCTTGAGATCAAAGAAGTCGGCGACTGTGAGCTGCGGACAACGCCGCCTGGAGCCTTTCTCAACATGGTCAAGAAGCCTGGCAGCCAACTCCATGCGCTCTTTTTTCCTCTCCAGAAATCAGTCTGGCACACTGGCAGAATGTCCTGCTTCTCCCGATGGCGCTTGAGTCTGTTCTTGGCTAGTCTCTTGCATACTTTGCCAAGACGAGGAGTCAGAGCTGTTGGTCCATAGCTTGTTGGGAAGTGCATCGGTTTGATGTTTTATTGCCAACGGTTACCACGGGCGCTTCCTTCCAAGCTTTCGCTATCGTACCAGACGCCCAGCACGTGTCATACAAGTGGACACTTTTCCCATGGGCTTTGTGAACCGGCGAATCATGCAGTAGGAGATGGGAATTGTAAATAAATGAGATTTTAAAAAGAATCTGAATTAGAAATAAACAGACCATACAGACTTCGTCTTTTTGTTTTTAATTAGTCTCTCATCTATAGGGCTATGTAATTCGTCGATTCAGTAAGCTTCCTCACAATTTGTAGTTAAAGCGCATGGGATTCACCTTTCAGCGTGCGAGAACGAAACGAAACGAAACGAATTTTATTTTACCAGGATAATAGGATAAGTATAAATAAATTTTTTTTTCCCACCCCAGTCCTCTCTCTCTCTCCTCTCTCTCTCTCTCTCTCTCTGCGAGAGCAGAGAGAGAGAGAGAGAAAGAGAGATCTGGAGAGAGAGTTTTATTGAAGTAAAGGATAAACATATACAATCATCTTCTACATTTTGTCGTTAGGTATAGCGACAAAGGAGGCCCCCTTGATCTACAATGCATTGTTAAAAGAAACGTATAACACATACACAAAATGACAGACTGCATATAATCGAAAGTACACAAAATAAAACGCCAAAATCTCATTCACTGCACAAGAGTTCACGCATAAACTGTAGCGGACGACAGAACTGGTGAGGGGGAAAGAAGGGGAAATAGGCGGATCTTTTGGGGGGGGGGGGGGCGTGGGATGTTGACAGTTTACAGGAAGGGGGGAGATATTAAAGAGAAATCACGAAGCAAAGTGAACCTCCCCTTCCTTGGAAGGAACTGAACTGAAATCACAAGGAAAAGAAGAAGGGAGTGAGCAGGGGGAGGGGGGAGACGCCCGACCTCAGAAACCGTTTGCAGAGCGGGAATCTGTCCTCCATTGCTAGGAGGGTAATAAAAGAAAAGGGAAAAAACAATGAAGAAATGCAAAACAGGCCAGCACTAGAGAGGAGAAAAGAAAAGCGTTAACCCGAGTTACATCAGTGAACTGATATAATCACAAGTGTCAAGTACAGTAAAGCACACTCGATTTTATTACTTCAGATCGACCAATCAGAACACCGATTGAAAACAACAAAATAAAAAAAAACAACGACAAAGTAAAAACAAAACCACACCACGGGGTGAAAAGTTCGGTATGGCAGCGTGGTAGACGGTAGAAGTGCGTGCGTTCTCTCTCCTTCGCACTGGGACAAAACACACACCCTGATTGCCGACTGTCAGTCTCTGCCACAGCTGTTGTGTGAGCTGCTCGAGCTAATGGGCCCGTAGCCGTACATTGTTGTCCCTTCTCATCTGTTCAGTTTCAGTTCAGTGGTTTATTTAATGTCTTTTCATCGTCAGATGATATTAGGCACTTAATGAAAACCAAAAACAACACCTCCAACACTCAGCTTATCATCCTCTCTTAGTACTTTCAAAACCCACATCTGATATATGCAATTATTTACATAAGTGGAAATACCCTCGTGGTACACAAAATTTGTTGATCTTTAAACAGTTTTTTGCAACCGTGTGATTGCGAAATAAACCATGGCAATTTCAGCAATATATGGACCATACAAGACAGTAATTGACGTTATCGAAGTTATTCATTTCAAAAACCTTTCTCCTGATCATGTGCGAGGTCAACACTGGGCATTCAAAACAAAAGATGGGAAGCACAGAAATGTTTTCTCTGCAGACAACCAAGTTATGCCATGAGAATATGTAGTGTTCCATGCATTCAGACTTAATTTATAAATTAATCTACCCGTTGGGTCAAGGTGAGTTTCTGTGTTACAGGGAATGGCCTGAAGCATGAGAATCAAAAAATTCCGTGCGGTTTTTTTTTTTTTTTACCCTTTCTTTGTCAAGTTGACAAAATTCTTGATCACAAGAAAAAAAATAGTTTGAATTATATCTTTAATAAACTGATCCTGATCCCTCACTGTGTGTATGTGTGTAGAAGTTCGTTTGGCCAGCTAGAAGCTGGACGTAAGACCAAGAAGCTTTTCGTTGTCTGTGAAGGAACCCTGCCCAAGAATTTCGGAAGTTTCCATCTTAGATTAGGTCATCCTTCATGACTCTCTTGGGGAAGTGGGGGGGGTGGGTGGGGTTGGGTGAAAGGGGGGGGGGGGGGGGGCGGGGGATGAGGTGTCGAGGACTGGGACTGAAGAGTTTTGAGACATGAACTGCTTTCTTTCACATTGGAAGCCTCCACTCCCACTCCCACTCCAATTTTCGAGAGTTTTTGGAGTTCTGTGATTGTACTCCAAGTTGTGGAGTGCAAATAGCGAGTTCCCCTGTGCGTGGGGCTTGCTTTCTCAACAGCTGTAAAGCTTCCTCGGAAGTATTCCCGTTTGTGCTGCCTTTTGAATTTGAAGCCCCTGTAACACCCTCCGGGCTGTCCAGTTTCCTGAGTGCGCAGGATGGTGACCCACTCACAGGCCAGTATCCTGTTTGTTGTGAGAGCGCAGCTTAGAATGAGAGGTTTATTGATCGACATTGTTTGTTGAAGTGCGTGTTGCCGTCAGCTTGTCTGTTTGTCTGCTGTCTGTTGGCGAGAGGTGGGGGGGGGGGGTTGGATGGGCAGTGCATAGCGAGATTTCTGGTTGCATCCTCTCCCCTACGCTCACCAGGATGCTTTTAATCCCTACATGAGGACTCCCATCCAGACAGGCAGCTACTAGCATCAAATTCAACATTTTCTTTTCCTTTTAGTCACTTCGGATACATTTCTCTAAGTCAGTGTGTATATGCGTGCACGAAGCTGCGCGCGTGTATGTTTGAGCATGCGTTAATACATACATACATACAACACTTGAGTGCAGTTGCGTGTGTGCTCCAAAAACCGAACAAAGTAGTCACAGATTTGTTTTTTTTCGAATGGTGTGTGTGTGTGTGTGTGTGGGTGTGTGTGTGTGGTGTGTGTGTGTGTGTGTGGGGTGTGGTGTGTGTGTGTGTGGTGTGAAAGATCTGTGTGTGTGTAGTGTGTGTGTGTGTGTGTGTGTGTGTGTGTGTGTGTGTGTGTGTGTGTGTGTGTGTGTGGTGTTGTGTGTGTTGTGTGTGTGTACGCGCGTGCGCGCGCACTTTCGTCATTTCCATTATTTGTCGCAGTAACTGCCAATTATCCCCAACGATTTGCAAACCAGCCACTAATGTGCCTGACAACCACATCACACCCGAACGATCCCTCCCCCACCGCCCCCACCCCCCAAAAAAAGAAAAAGAGAACGAAAAACAAGCATTCACCTGCGCAGTGTGTGTGTGTGTGTGTGTGGGTGTGTGTGTGGTTGTGTGTGTGTGTGTGTGTGTGTGAGGAGAGCGAGAGAGAGAGAGAGGAGAGAGAGAGAGGAGAGAGAGGAGAGAGAGAGGCGAGAGGAGAGAGGAGAGGAGAGAGGGAGAGAGTAGAGAATTCTGTTTTCTATTTTGCTATTCTCCGTGATTAACCCGGGGGAAAATCTCACTGTGCTCTATTCCCTTCACTTGTCTCGGTTTATGACGTTCACCCCTGCCGAGGGAAAAACGATGGTAAAATCTTTCTTCTAATAGCAGCATGTTGATCAAGGGGAGATCTATTATTTAAAAAAAAAAAAAAAAAAAAAAGACAAAAAATGAATGATGGAGAGGGAAAACTGGAACTCTGTTTCTCAGGATTACCATTCATCCCTGTCTACTTTACTCTGAGGAACTGCAGGACAAAACCCCGTAGGAGCTTTGGACAGGACACAGGGTTACAGTGGGCATCCGCTATGGAAATGCTTGCCGAACAAGGTATACCCCAGCAAAGAAACTTTGCCGATGATGTTACAGGTGAACAGCCTCTTTTAGAAACAAGACTAAGCCACGCCCGGGCATGGGCAACCAACCATACTGCAAGATCGGGTTATACTAGTACAAGAGCCAATCTAGTCTTACTGCTGGGCCAAAGCCCGAGGCAACACAAGGCGGGTATGCTCACCACATTGAATTGTGTATAATAACAGGATTCTCTTGTGTCGCTACAAGATGGGCCCTTTATCGGTGCAAGGTCAGCGTACACCGAGTAATGATGAAGCTCCATCAGTACTGGGCCAGTCACGTCACAAGCAGGAACATGCTGCATGCAGTGACTGCAGGCATCAGTACGGGGACCAGACACGTCACAAGCAGGAACACATGTCGCATGACTGCAGTGCATCAGTACTGAGCCAGTCACCGTCACAGCAGCAACATGCAGCATTACTGCAGTGCATCAGTACTGGGCCAGTCACGTCACAGCAGCAAACATGCAGCGCTGTTTATGCAGTGCATCAGTACTGGGCAGTCACGTCACAAGCAGGAACATGCCGCATTGCTGCAGTGCATCAGTACTGGGCCAGTCACCTCACGACAGGAACTGTTTGCTCAGCAAACACAAGACAACTCGATGCATTTTAGAAAAACGAAAAACCAAACCAAACATAAAAGTAATCCATAAAAGACCCTTGTATACTGAAACAATCAATTTGGAGAGTGTGCTCGAGTGAGAACGATCATGGAATGCGGACAGTTGTGGCTGTATGGATGGTTGCTGGTCAATTTTTTCTGCCAATTCTCATATCATTGTCTCAGTTACGATCATACGATATTGAACGAGCGGCTTCTAAAAGCGCGCATAAACAGAACACTACGTGATTTTCAGTGCAGCATTTATATTTATTAGTCACTAACCAGCATTAACCCAATATACATTCACTATCTATCACACAGTCCCACTGCACACATGACAATGCAATGTACTCGCGAGGTGACGGTTCCGGTTGTTTTAAACTAATCATCAAACTGCACAATGGTGTTATGAAAACAAACGCACAAAAACATTTCGAAGACAATTCAGCCTCTTGTGTGTCCGGTTACCGTTCTGCAGCTAAAGTGTTAGTAATCATTAAAAAAATGTAAAAAAAAAAAAAAATTTAAGAAAACAGAGCTGTGTAGACTTGTTTACTCAGACAGAAAGGCTGTTTGATGGACAATGTTCTTACAGGCCAAACATTAGTAATAACATCTGGAAGAGTTAGGAGGTGAGGAGGAAAATGGAAATCAATACTGCAAATGAATCAAAACGGGGAAGAATGAAATACTGGTTTTGGTGGGGATGAATTGTTTTAAGAGCCAAACTATCCCCCATTTATCATTATCAAGTCTTCTTTCCGCTGTTTCGTCACTATACTTTTTATGTCATCGTCCATAGTTCTTACGGTAGCATTATCCCCAAGCTGCTCCTCTTCCAGAACCACACCCTGCCTTTTCCCTGTTGCAGCCTCGGCGCTGGCAGTCCTCAGTGACCAGTCAGTGTTGATTTGTACTGAGGCAGCCCACCAGGGGAGACGCTATTTCCCCCGTCAGCTCGGTCTCTTCACTACACTGACTTTATGTATGTGTGCCTGATGAGCTCTTCCCATAATACCAGCCACCCGTGGCGAAGTGGTTAGCGTCGCGGACTCCCGGCTGGGAGGTCGCGGGTTCGATTCCCATCAGAGTCATGTGGGATTTTTTCTGCCCCGACCGGCTCCTACCCAGAGTTTGCTGCGGACTCAGTTGGGAAGACTGGGGCCACACAGTCGAGTTTCATCCACTTAATGGATACGTTTTGTGAGAGTGGTTGCTCAAATTTCATGACCAACACTGCATGTGCCTGTATCTCTTGGGGCCCTAGTTGACGCCGGGAAATATGAAACGAAGCGTAGAGTACAGCCCTATATCTATGTAGTCTCAGACAGAAATGGAAATCCGTAGCATCATCTTAGTCGGTCCTCATTCTCATCGATCAGCATAAAAAAAAAAGCTCTTCCCATAATGAAAAAATCTGGTCACTTATTGGTCGTGCTGACATCTACTTTGGAGGAACACTATAAAGAAATAGAGCACTCACGCAGAAAGGAATCCTTTGGGCAGTACCTGCCGGGAGGTGCCTCTACCAGCGGAAGGCGCCTAGGTGACAGATAGATGTGGGACGGCACAGACAGCCTTCTTCCGCATTAGCAGTGATGACGTCTCTCGGCGCTGTAAGGCAGTTCTGCGACTGCACCGTGGCCCTCAGGACCAGCAGGGGTCCTAACTTTTTTTCCATCTTATTTTCACTTTTTTTTTTCATATCTTATCTTACCACTATTTTCGTGTTTTAAAAAATCCTAATATGAATTCTCTCTTTGTTTCCATTTTATCATTGTTTATATCATCATCATTGTAATCATGATGAATGATTATTGTTATTATTGTTGTTGTTCGTCCATTTAGTGATATATCTCTATTACTAGATTTTTTTCCATGATATCCTCCTCCTCCTCTTCCTTCATGTTTGCTATCATTGTTATTGTCATTAATAAAAACCAGAAATTACTGGTAGTAGAAGTAGGAGGAGGGTAGGAGTAGGTGTAGCAGCAATAAGAGTGGGTAGTGGTAGTAGTAGCAGCTGTAGTAGTCCGTAGCAGCCAGCGCAGCAGTGGTGGTGGTAGTAGTAGTAAAGAAGTAGCGGAGCCATTCTTGTACAGCAGCAATCCCAACGAATCAACGACATCAAAAACATATACCAGGGTGCGCCACGTGCAGCACGCGCACACACACACACACACACACACACACGACACCACACAGGACTACACGAAGGACTCATGTGAGAAGGTGACCGAGAGGGTGACGAGGAGTAATGGAATGGGTGCATTAAGACACAAAAAATTCAAATTAACACTGTATCTGCATCTTCAAGCTCTCTTGCTGTTGTAAAGTCAGCACATTTATGAAGCAGTCAGAGACTTTTAGTTTAGATTACTGCAAAGAACTGAAAGACATTTTTTCTTCTCGCATGCTAGAGAGCCCCAGTCACACTAGCGCCAACTCTAGCTTGTTCCTAGCCCCCCCCCCCCCCCCCCCATCCCCCCCATATGCCCATGGTGTGTGCTATGAACTACTGACAATCACCCAAGCGGTGCACGGAATATACTGAACCACCAGGCTCCTGTGAAACGTGTCTCAGACTAGCTGCAAGGCTGAGCTATTTGAAGTCCAACACAGGCATGTTTTGAGAAGCTGTAAGTTGAGTAGGCGTTGTCAGGCCGTGAAAAGAAGCACAGGTTTGGTGCTACCACACACATTTAACGCGCTGTTCTTATAGACTACACCCAAAAACGTTCTTACAAATATCACCGTTGCGTAGGTGATGGAGATTCAAAATAGCAGAAGTCATCCCTATCGTGTCAGTGATGTCGCTGCACAGGTCAAGGCTCGGATCTATGTTTACATTTGCCAATGTAAGACATCACGTAGTGTAAATGGGGCAAAGAAAGTGCGCCCATTTGTTGACCAGCTCCTTTGTTATCCTTCTACTAACAAAAGCCTGTGTAAAACGTGGAAATGGTCAGTTAGGCTTTCATGAAACGTGAGTATAAAGTCTTTCATAGCAATCTGGGAAATATGACGAAAAGGATATATTTTTGCTTAAAAATGAATGCTTGCTTAACATTCATAGCTGCGGCTGTTGTTTGTAGGGCAGATCTGTATATATTGTAGTGTTTGAAAATGATCCAAAAGTTAGCCTATCAGGTTTGAGTTCAAGTACTTCTAGCTTGCAGTATGTATCTTTTACAATTTATTAAAATTCAGGGTTTCTGAAAATCTGTTTTTTGTTTTTTTTTTTTTCAGAACCTTTACTTAGCTTCTTGTCTGTGTATAATTTTTCATAGCATTTTGTATCGCTTGCATGTCACTACTGGAATTCAAGGGAGAAGTCAATGTCTGTCGTCGTGAAGCCACCCCACCAGGAGAGGGATTCACTGCTGCCCTTTTTCCTCTGTAGTTGTTCATTGATGTTCGCCCGCGAGTACCCTGGTTACTATCTCTTGATCCAACACCAAGCTTACGACCCTATTGACAACTTCGCTCCTCGTGTACTCACCCCAGCTCCCAACCGTTTGTGTCAGTCCTGGAACCATCACACCGATTAAGCCTGTCCCCCCCCCCCCTCCCTCCCCTCCATAGGGAATACCGGAGGTCAATGCCACACATCCATCCAATGAGAATGTCCATGAATCTCGTGCTACAAAAAGGATATTAAACCCCCCTGGCACCCTATATTTTCTTTGTAATTTCTTTTTTTTTTCAACTGATTTTGGGGGGTGAATTAGTGTGCATTTGTAAATAAATGTTCATGGAGATTCTTTTAAAAAGAAGTTTCATACGTTAATGTTGTAGTGACTTTATGTACTTTTGAACTCTCCGAACTGTTAAAAAACAACCAAACACAACTACAAGAAAAACAACCCATAAAATAGTTTGTCAAGTTTAATGTACCTGCAACACTCACAGGGAGGTCATAACCCCAACATCCACTCGTAGTCAAAAACGCCCCCAAGCCCCACCCCAACCCCACCCACACCAAGAGGAAAACACAGGCATGTAGATCGTAACTTGCTAGGAAGAACGAGCACACAGATAAAATGAAAAACAGCAACCATCTTTTAAGGGCATGATTCATTTCCTTTTCAATTTTGAAGACGGGCAATATCGGGCGTGCTTTTACAAAAAAATGTGAAAACACATGAAGAAAAAGAATATTTAGAACAATTTTACAACAAAAAAAAAAGAAGAATTTAAGCACTGGTAATTGCAATGGCTGTTAGGGTCTGTCCTCGATGGTATATACATATCTGTTCACTCATTCTCACTCATTCAGGTCATTTAATTTTAAACCATCGAGATATTTTCTGGTAGAAATTGAAAAACTAGGAAAAAGAGGCTTCAGCTCCTCTGTACCTTTCAACCGTGAACCCTGATACTGAATAATGGAAAAATACTGTCGGAGCACCTTTTTTTTCCACCATTCTTCTAAAAGCGTTATGCAGTCTTCAGGACCCACCCCTTGTTATGTGATCAATGGAAAGTTTATACAGTAACGCTGATCACTGGTGAAAGGCTTTCGCACGACAAAAGTGTTAATTGACAACAGAAATATTGAATGACCAAGAGGAATTTGGGTAAATGAACAGTGTGTGTGGTGGGTGTGTGTGTGGTGTGTGTGTGTGTTTGAGAGATGTGAGAGAGAGGAGAGAGAGACAGAGACAGCGACAGAGACAGAGAGACAGGAGAGACAGTAGAGAAATCACAGACAGAGAGGGAGGGGAGAGTGTACTGGGGATAGACTAGTAGTGGTAGGGCCAATATGTTAATGATGTGGGAAAATTGAAAAACACTGCGGAATCATCTGAATCAGTATGTGCAAGGTGAAACTGCTTTTTCTGTGTGGGTTTGAACAGGGCAGCATTTGGCAAAGCACATAAAAGTTATGGAATTCCATTGTTATATAGCTAAAAGTAAACGTTGAGCAACTTATCAATCATGAAATATTGTTTATTTACAAACCCAGTGAAACATGCTCTTTTTTTCAGTAAAAGCAACAACGTACATAGGAAAAAAACATGCATATTGACGTTACGATGTATACAAGTGAAAGATCAGCACATAAATATGTTCAAAATGTGTGAGAAACACACCCTCATTAGAAAAAACATCAGGGCCACATATAGACTACTGCTCCTTGTCCACTATCCCACCCCTCCTGATTTTCGCTAAATGTTTTTTAGTCTGTTCTTTGCCTGTGCTCTGTGACCTCTATTCCAACCCAGGTCAAGTTTTTCTTTTGAAAATTTTAGAAAAGTGCTATCTTCTGATGTTTTAAACATGTTCATGTATTTTTCTTCAGTCGACCTTTAGGTGACAGTGAATAGGATCCTGCTAACTTTCGATGTTCACGTTTAAATCAAGCTTCTCGGTGTAGCATTCAGATCTTGCTATCAAATCGCATGCAAATAAATTGAACACGTTAATAGGATGATGTTTCTGTACAACCCATTATAACACATTGTCCTTTAAATGAGAGATCTGTCATGGTTTGGATCTCCATGCGATCCTGGTTATACATCGTCTTTTCACAAAGCAATGTTGTTCTGTTGTCGCTGTAGGATGGTTGAGTATGTTCAAAGCCTCAGACAGTGCCCCGGTTTTCACTGCCGAGTTTTTTTTTTGGGTTGTTTCTGTGTTTGTAACATCTTGGGGGCGGTGAAGATGGCTGGTGCCATGTTCAGGGTAGGGTGAAGGGGGTTCCCCGCACAGTAGTAGTCTCCTTCGGTCAGAGTGGTCCTGCTTCGGAAATGGTCTGTGTACTCGACTTCAGCCCTCTGGCAATAAGACGCCAAAATTTCTCTTCGTACAGTGTTTCAAAGTTATGTGGTATGCATTGCATTAACTTTTCTTCTCTCCGTTCCGCCTTTTGAGGTCTTCTGATTGATTATGCCAGCATTCTTTCTCATGTTAAAATATTACTCTTTTCAAAGCTGTTTTTTCACCCCGCCTAGAAGGAAATATCTCACATATCTTTAAGATCAACTAGTGATGAATGCCCTGAGGGAAGAAGAGGCCCACAATTCCTCGCAGAAACTCCATACAAAAAATACAAAATAGCCTAGCCACAGAAGGTTCAATGTTATAATAGGATATGCTGGGGGCCCGCCCCCCTTAAAAACCTATGCATCGAAATCATAACCTCCAACAACGCTCGCACCGATCTTACACCTTAATCCTCCCGCACACCATGAAGATTGCTAACAGTTGGAGAGCGTTGTATCTGTAGCCAGAAGGATCGACAGGGTGGGTTCGTGTGGGTTATGGAGCTGTGAGCTTTTCATACAAGTTAGGTTGTGTGGCCCTAATTCTACCACTGTCGGTGGGGCTGCTAGTTCTATGTGGGTGTTCCTTCATCACCAATGGTTGATTCTCTGCAAGTTTATTGCAAACAACTTCTTTGCCATAAAACATGTCCCATATCTTACTCAGACTGTATGGTTCTGTCGTTGCAATGCACACTCAATAAGTGTTTGTCAGCACAAAGTATTATAATTATTACTATTATAATAATACTTATGTAGCACTATTCTCAGCTCTAATCGCTTACAATCCCACACTCGTGTTACAAGGGGATGCCTCCCTGGGTATTTCCGTCGTGTCCCATGGCACCCGTCCATTATCATCATATCATTCAATTACTTTCCCTTACTGTCCTTCCATTCTTTCCATACCTAGGCAGGATGCCATGCTATGGTTTCAACGTGTCATCCATACCAACGCCAAACTGGCATTCTCTCTGTCCGAAGTTGTGATTGGGATTTAACGTGTGATGCCATATATTATGCCTGCGTTCACACACGAACCCTCTGTTTATAGTCTCAGTTCACAATGTTTACATCTAAATACAGGGATTCATTTTTTTTGTGATTCAAACACGTCACAGGTTACAGTATCCACATAGTCGTGCAAATAATGATAAAAGATCTTGCCAAACACTCCAAGCCTTCCCCCCCAACCACATCTTTGTTTCCCTATTCTCTCGTGTGCAATAAGTTGTAGGGGGCACAGTGATACACACCGTGTGGGCACAGGCACATTGCCTTCCGGATTGGCGGTGGTAATTTGGTGGCTGTGGGGAACACCATCGTGGGTCTCTCATTGGGTGAGCCGTTCGCTAGGTACAGTGTGCTTGGGCCAGTGGACTAGACACATGAAACACCAGAAATCGCATCAAGCTTTCTTTCCGTCCAACATCTCTTATTCTCATTTGTGTGTGTGTGTGTGTGTGTTTGTGTGTGTGTGTGTTGTGTGTGTGTGCATGCATGTTTGAATGTAGCATGCCGCTGTACTATTGGGGGGGGTGTACACCATACTATGTATGCCATGACGTTAAATTATAAGAAAATGTCAGTGCGCTTTGGTCGAAAGCCTGGATTTAACCTGTATGTATGAGACAAGTGGATTTACCCTCCTGCGTTTTCCTTGTTGTGTTTCTTCTGCAGCCTGTTTTGAAACTTTCCACTA
>JADBJO010033363.1:0-14673 GCA_016801955.1 Conus betulinus
TTCTTTTCCATTTCTTTCCTGCTACTCAGACTGTACTCCTTCGGACACTCCGTGACAGACAGGCAGTGGAGTTTGTGTGTCTTAAACCATTTTTTTATCCCACCACTAAGCAGCACCATACTCGCCCCCAGCAATCTAAGGGAGTTTTAAAACATAACTGTGGTAGAGATGTAACACACATTAATACAATCGAAACCGCAACATTATCTGGATAAGTTTTTTTTAATAGGAGGAGGGGTGGTGGAAGACAAACACTTTTAAAACCATTCCATTTCTCATCAAAGCACTTTAGCCTATACATGAAAGACTGGGTCTTCTCTCATTATGTCAGCATCAAACATTTCTTGCTGACCTCAGACCTTTAAATTTCCAACTCAAAGCAGTGTCTTCAAGCTAAGTGCTCACAATATTCACACATAACACTTTGGGCCTTGAGACTCATGACCATCCTGGAAGTGAAGGTTTGAAATCCCAGCAGTGGTGTGGAAAAAAGACGCAGGAATTATGACCTGTTAAACATCCTGGCTCCTTACAGTGTGTGGAGATTAAGGGCCAAAACACACTTGCAGAGGAGGACTTCTTCCCTGAAGACCTACTGCCATCCAACTCCTCAGAGTTTCCACCTACTGAACAGCTGAATGAAACCAGTCACTGTAGAAGAAACTTATGTGTATCTTTCCATCATATCAAGAACCTACCCAACAAGAATCATTCAGTTTTCATAAAGATCTTCAGTGAAAAGTGGCATCACTGACAAGAGGAAGAATCGTATGGTGTCTAGGTTGATACGGTCCAACAAGAGGATAAGGCAAAACAATCAAACTGAAGGCATTGAAACATTAATCTCTACATAGTCAAGAAATCAGGCACATGCTGGTCATTATCCACAATACTTGATAGATGAAAATATAGAAAGTTTGGAATTATTTACCCGCCCTTTTTTACTGTGATGTGTTTTTTCATTCTCCTATTTGAAGAAATGCTAAGCATCTTTTACTTCAACATCTAATGTGAAAAATCGACTCTAAAAACACGTGCATGGCACATACCTGTAATTTTGACTGGGGGTTTGTACCCTGTAGAAATTAACAAAAGAGATTATTGTGTCACTGAGTTGTAAAATAAAAACTCAGAAAAAATGATAAAACATCAATTGAACAAGGCATTTTCTGTTTATGCTGGAATAAGTTCATACCTGGACAAAACGCAGACAAAACCTTGTCCCTCAATCCTCGAAGTTCACTGAACTCCTGGACGGTCAAATCGATTTTCCTCCACTGGTTTGCTAAGCGATGCCGTCCAGCTCTGTGGTGTCTGTCAGTCCAATACCAATAGCGTAAATGTGGATGTCTTGATCTCGTGCTCTTTCTGCTTCTGGGATGGTCTGCCGTGAGTTTGATGTTGGACACCCACCATCAGTGACAACGATGGCAATGTTGTCAAATAACACAGGAGGACGTCACCATTGACTGCTGGTGTATACCTCTGTTCTCATGGTTTTGAGAGCATCCGCTGTGTGTTGGTACTGCCAAAACGATAGGGATTTCATCAATGGCGTTTAAGACTTCTGCCTTTGTGTTGTGGGTGTTGAGATGGAACATGACATGGTCTTCTGTGCTGTAATGATAACACCCACGAACGCACGTTACCACTGTCAATGTCGGCAAATTTCAAGAAAAGTCCTTGACAAAATCCTTCATTAATTCAAAGTTTGGTGCTGTCCACTCTTGTAGAAGCATCCAGGATGAGACTAGAATCGACCTGAGACCCAGCACAACCTGTAATATGAAAGAAAATATGGATTTTAAGACACTAACCAGGTATCTGTGAGTTGGTTTACACACAGTTTTGAAATCAAAGAAGGAGCCATGTGATTTCCAGCTGAGGGATACCACTAGGGTCCACAATACTCTGAGTTTTGACTTGGTATTGACATAGAAAATAAACCAGCTGGCATTTTTCATAGCTGTTTGTTTTATTTAATCATTCAGTTCCAGTAAAACGTCACTGTCCTGACATACCGTTTTAAAATTTCTTTTCTAAAGCATATGTTCATGCCCTAAACACATTATTGTAGTTTCTTATTTTTAATAAAACAAATAAATTCTAAAATTCTGAAATGTTTTCTGCATCTCAAAGTATTTCAAATTGCAGAAGATTAGACTGGATGGCAGTTGATCTTTTACTACCAGAAGGGCAATTCCAGTCCTGTTGTCTGCATAATAAAATATTTTCAACACCATCTGGAAGTACGATTATGTAGACAGCACTGCATCTGGTTATTTTTTGCAAAGGAGTTTCCGCATTCCCCATTAATGTTTTATCTTCTATGAACTAGTAATGAGTCACATGTATACTGTGATAATCTTTATGTCACAAAACACAGATAAATGGATGATAACTTTTTTTTTTTTTTGTCAAGATCATAATTACACTTTCAGGAGTTACTTCATTAAAAAGAAAAAAAAAAAAAAAAGAAATCAGCAGTGGTGAAAATAGCCAAGTCTTTTAATTTTTCAAACTTTCCATTTTCAATCAAATATTCATCATGAAAAGTTGGACCATTCGGCTATGTCAGATGATTATCGTAACATGTAAAAAAAAATCTTACTGGAATGTATTACAGGAGAATTAAAAATGTTTAAGTATGGACTTGGAACAGTTATGGAAAAAAAAATCACACGCGCATAACTGAAACACCAGAACGGTACCGAAATGTTATGTCTAATTCAAAATTTTTTGTATGATTGTTTGTCTTGAAAAGGAATGCACCATCAGAAATCAGCTGAAAATATAACAGGATATACCACAAACTACCCATTGTTTCTGTAAATAGAATGTGATTGATGGTCATACTTGGAATCCTTTCTAAAAAATACATTTTGATGTGTGTTATATAAAACAAAGTACTATATCTGTCAATCACTCTACCGACTATGTGCTTTCATACCCTAGAACACTTTGGTGAATGCGCGCTAGGTGTATCGCAGCATATCATTCCTCAACCATTGGACCTGATGGTGGGCAATTTGATGAGAGCAGTGTTATAGCTTTATGAGCATTTATTGAACAATTCTGGATACAGTGTAAAATATAACATGCAACACACTTAATTGAAGTCACCTGACTTTGTTTCAAAGGGGAAGGGAGAAGAGAGATGATTTGTCTTTCAACTGTTCCACAAACACACAGACTCCAGATCTCAGTCATATTTTTTCAGAACGAGACAGAACCAAAGAAGAGCAAGCAGTTGGAGGTCTTACCTTCCTTTTTAGGAGGCAAAGTAATAGGAGGCAGGGTCGGCACTGAAATTAAACACAAACAAATTTAATGCTATTAAGCATATCAATGTAAAATACATGAAAAATGACACATACATATGGCACGTGCATGCACGAGCGCACACACACACACACTCACGCGGCAATCACAAAGACACGCATGCATGCGCATGCACACTCACACACACATGTTCACACACACACATACACACACGTGTGCACACAGGCACACGCGTGCACGTACATGCACATCAACAGGATGTGTGCGAGCTGTCAGTGCTGGTCCACTTTTCTGCAATAATAAAGTTTTTACCTTCAATAAAAATGGGGCAATTGGTGAAATAAAAGGAAGTAAATCTAAAAACAACACTATTAAAATGAAACAAAATAACCTTTCACGATATTCAAGAAAACCTAAAAAAAACAAAAACAAAAAAAACCCTGTGGGCATGAATCCTGCTATGATGAACATGTATGGCGTGCTTGAAACTTCAGAATTTACAGAGAAAATGAGGCACATAAACATGGATATTAAAACCATGCATTTGACCACACGCTGCATTGTTTCTAAATGATGCATAAAACATTAAGAGGTGTTTAAACTTTTCTTTGTACCATGCATCAGACTGCATGGATGCAGTAACCAATATCTCAAACAATTATACTGAGAGAGAGACACACAGAGAGAGAGAGAAGAGGGGGGGGGGGGGGGGGGGGGGGGGGGGGGGGGGGGGGGGGGGGGGGGGGGGGGGGTCGCTGGCGTGGAGTTGGAGGGCTTGGATAGGAAAAGGTGATAGGTGTCATATAAGGTGTACTGTTTTGTCCCACCAGTTGAGATAAGACTACAACCAAACTTCCTATTATAGAATCAGCTCAAACTGGGAAAGTGGCTGCGCCTAGCTCCCTTGGCTTCGGATGGTGTGGGAATAGATATGTGTGTGTGTGTGTGTGTGTGTGTGTGTTCATGTGTGTATGTGATAGCTTTAAAGAGTGGATGCATGTAATCTTCCTTTAAAACAAGTTGTTCAGCAAAGATGCTGTGACAACCCCAATAAGGAGAGAAATCCACTGATGCATTGCATGTGGAATGAAGGTGGACTTTCTGTACTGAGAGTGGTGAAGACATCAAAGGTAACGGAGTTACAGTAGCTATGGGTCTTCTGGACCAATGTGATATTATACAGGGTGGCAAGTCTGGCCTCCATGCACCAAAAGTCCAGTAAGCCCATTTAAGCTGCCACAGCAGGTCTTCAGATCTTGTGGTCTGGCGGAAGTTCTGGTAAGTGGTATATCCACCTTGCAGCACATCTCCAGACTTTTCCATTGAGTCAATGCTGGTGCTGGTGGAGGAGATCCAGGCCTGGGCTTGTGTGTTCTAGCAAGTCAAATGCGGGCAATGTATGTTTATTCCTTGGTTTTCCCACCGCCAGTTTCTAGATTCCTTCGCAGGAAAACCTGGGTCTTGTTTGTGAAGCTTAGCACATTCTTAATATTGGAATACCACTTCAGGTCGGCGATACGATTGATGCCAAGGTATTTTGCTTCAGCCACATTCTGGAGTTGGCGTCCGAGCAGGATGTAGGCCTTCTCCAGGGTTGTTCTGTTCATTGTCAGGTGCAGAGTGTGTCATATTCCACTTTGTTTCCAGGATTCAAGTTTCTCCACATCTTCTTGCGACTTCTCGTTCTGAATAATTGAGAGTTCTTAATGCTGTTGTGACACACAGCCTTGTCAATGAAGAGGCAGTCCATGGAATTCAGACCAGAGGGCAGGTCGTTGACGCACAGCAGGAAAAAGGACAGACCAAGAATGAAGCCCATGGGGATGCCTGAGTGGACGTTGCCGAGTCAGACTTCATATTTCTAACCACGACAGCCTGCAATCGGTCTGTGAGGAAGTTCTCAATTCACTGGCACATCTCCTCAGAGACATGGCTGTGTCACACTTGTTGAAAGCTTTTATGAAATAAAACAATGACGACTTCCTGGCGGCCCTTTTCATTGTTTTGGAAGCCTCCATCAGAAATCCCCAAAGCTGTGATTCACAGGATTAGCCTCTTTGGACCTCATGTTGCTGAGAATATAGAACCTTGTTACCTTCAGCCTAGCTGGCGGTAAGAGAGGAGGGATGGTGCAGGATGTGAGGCAAGCAAGTGTGAAAAGGAAGAGGGGTAATCGGGTGAAAAGCATGTTCTTACGAAAAGATCTGTTGATGCTATACACATGTTAATGTTATCTTGTGTGTAAAGGGTCAAAGTTTTTTTTTTTTAATGGGAGGAGGGAGGGGTGGTGGAAGGCAAACACTTTTAAACCATTCCATTTCTCATCAAAGCACTTTAGCCTGTACATGAAGACTGGGTTCTCTCTCATTATGTCAGCATCAACATTCTTGCTGACCTCAGACCTTTAAATTTCCAACTCAAAGCAGGTGTCTTCAAGCTAAGTGCTCACAATATTCATCACATAACAACTTTGGCCTTGAGACGCATGACCATCCTGGAAGTGAGGGTTGAAATCCAAGCAGTGGTGTGGGAAAAAAAAAGACAGCAGGAATTATGACCTGTAAACATCCTGGCTCCTTACAGTGTATGGAGTTAAGGGCCAAAACACACTTGCAGAGGGGGACTTCTTCCCTGAAGACCTACTGCCATCCAACTCCTCAGAGTTTCCACCTACTGAACAGCTGAATGAAACAGTCACTGTAGAAGAAACTTACGTGTATCTTTCCATCATATCAGAGAAATACCCAACAAGAATCATTCAGTTTTCATGAAGTTCTTCAGTGGGAAAGTGCATCACTGTCAAGAGGAAGAATCGTATGGTGCCTAGTTGATACGGTCAACAAGAGGATAAGGCAAACAATCAAACTGAAGGCATTGAAACATTAATCTCTATATAGTCAGAAATCAGGCATGTGCTGATCATCATCCACAATACTTGATAGATGAAAATATAGAAAGTTTGGGCAGTTTTTTTCATTATTTACCCGACCTTTTTCACTGTGATTTTTTTTTATTTTCCTGTTTGAAGAAATGCTAAACATCTTTTGCAGACTAGAACTGTTCTTGAAAATGCAACAGATCAGTTGACAAATTTGTCAAAAATAGTTTGCAAATAACCATTGTGTGGTTAGTAAATGAAAATACTTCAAAAAAAAAGGCAGGATTAAAGTTAAACACTGAAAATAATTTTTCTCACCTCTGTTTAATGATGTTTGTGAGTCAGTATAATATTTTATTTCAAACTTGTAAATTGTTGACAAAATGACACCTTTTGCTTTAACACATCTAATGTGAAATTGACTCTAAAAACACGCGCATGGCACATACCTGTAATTTTGACTGGTGGTTTGTACCCTGTAGAAATTAACAAAAGAGATTATTGTGTCACTGAATTGTAAAATAAAAACTCAGAAAAACGATAAAACATCAATTGAACAAGGCGTTTCTGTTATGCTGGAATAAGTTCATACCTGGACAAAACGCAGACAAAACCTTGTCCCTCAATCCTCGAAGTTCACTGAACTCCTGGACGGCAAATCGATTTTCCTCCACTGGTTTGCTAGCGATGCCGTCCAGCTCTGTGGTGTCTGTCAGTCCAATACCAATAGCGTAAATGTGGATGTCTTGATCTCGTGCTCTTTCTGCTTCTGGGATGGTCTGCCGTGAGTTGATGTTGGACACACCATCAGTGACAACGATGGCAATGTTGTCAACATTAGGACGGTCACCATTGACCGCAGTGTATACCTCTGTTCTCATGGTTTTGAGAGCATCCGCTGTGTTGGTACTGCCAAAACGATAAGGGATTTCATCAATGGCGTTTAAGACTTCTGCCTTTGTGTTGTGGGTGTTGAGATGGAACATGACATGGTCTTCCGTGCTGTAGATGATAACACCCACACGCACATTACCACTGTCAATGTCGGCGATTTCAAGAAAGTCCTTGACAAAATCCTTCATTAATTCAAAGTTTGGTGCTGTCACGCTTGTAGAAGCATCCAGGATGAAGACTAGATCGACCTGAGACCCAGCACAACCTGTAATATGAAAGAAAATATGGATTTTTAAGACACTAACCAGGTATCTGTGAGTTGGTTTAACACAGTGTTGAAATCAAAAGAAGAGCCATGTGATTTCCAGCTGATACCACTATCCACAATACTCTGAGTTTTGACTTGGCATTGACATAGAATAAACCAGCTGGCATTTTTCATAGCTGTTTGTTTTATTTAATCATTCAGTTCCAGTAAAACGTCACTGTCCGTGACATGCCATTTTTAAAAATTTCTTTTCTAAAGCAATATGTTTCATGCCCTAAACACATTATTGTATTTCTTGTTTTTAATAAAACAAATAAATTCTAAAGTTCTGAAATGCTTCTGCATCTCAAAAGTATTTCAAATTGCTGAAGATTAGACAGCAGTTGATCTTTCACTACCAGAAGGCATCCAGTCCTGTTGTCTGCATAACAAAATATTTTCAACACCATCTGGAAGTACGATTATGTAGACAGCACTGCATCTGTTATTTTCTTGCAATGGATTTCACCATTCCCCATCAACGTTTTATCTTCTATGGACTAGTAATGAGTCACAATGTATACTGTGATAATCTTTATGTCACAAAACACAGATAAATGGATGTAAATATCATAATTACACTTTCAGGAATTACTTTCATTAAAAAAAAAAAAAAAGAAATCAGCAGTGGTGAAAATAGCCAAGTCTTTCAAATTTTCAAACTTCCAGTTTCAATCAAATATTCAATCATGAAAAAATTGGGCCATTCGGCTATGTCAGAAGATTATCGTAACATGTAAAAAAAAAGTCTTACTGGAATGAATTACAGGAGAATAAAAAAATAAAAAAATTCAAGTATTGGACTTGGAACAGTTATAAAAAAAAATCACACGTGCATAACTGAACACCAGAATGGTACGGAAATGTTATGTCTAATTCAAATTTTTTGTATGATTGTTGCCTTGAAAAGGAATGTACTGTCCAAGAAATCAGCTGAAAATATAACAGGATATACCACAAACTACCCATTGTTTCTGTAAATAGAATGTGATTGATGGTCATATTGGAATCCTTTCTAAATATACATTTGATGTGTGTTATTTAAACAAAGTACTATTTCTGTCAATCACTCTACCAACTATGTGCTTTCATACCCTAGAACACTTTGGTGAATGTGCACTAGGTGTATCACAGCAAATCATTCCTCAACCACTGGACCTGATGGGTGGGCAATTTGATGGGAGCAGTGTTATAGATTTATGAACATTTATTGAACAATTCTGGATACAATGTAAAATAACATGCAACACACTTAATTGAAGTCACCTGACTTTGTTTCAAAGGGGAAAGGGAGAAGCGATGATTTGTCTTTCAACTGTTCCACAAACACACAGACTCCAGATCTCAGTCATATTTTTCAGAACGAGACAGAATCAAAGAAGAGCAAGCAGTTGGAGGTCTTACCTTCCTTTTTAGGAGGCAAAGTAATAGGAGGCAGGGTGGGCACTGAAAATTAAAACGGACAAAAATTTAATGCCATTAAGCAATATCAATGTATATATACATGAAAAATGACACATACACATGCGTGTGCATGCATGCGCACACACACACATACCCACACACGCACGCGGCAATCACACACGCACGCACGCATGTGCACACAGACACACACACACACACACACACATATATTCACACACACAGACACACGTGTGTACATAAGCACACGCGTGCACGTACATGCACATCAATAGGATGTGTGCGAACTGTCAGTGCTGGTCCACTTTCTGAAATAATAAAGTTTTTGACCTTCAATAAAATGGGGAATTAGTGAAATACAAGGAAGTAAATCTAAAAACAACACTGTTAAAAAGAAACAAAATAGCCTTTCAAGATATTCAGGAAAACCTAAAAAAAAAAAAAAAAAACTGTGGGCATGCATGCTGCTATGATGAACATGTATGGTGTGCTGGAAAGTTCAGAATGTACAGAGAAAATGAGGCACATAAACATGGATATTAAAACCATGCATCTGACCACATGCTGCATTGTTTCTAAATGATGCATAAAACATTAAGAGGTGTTATACTTTTCTTTGTACCATGCATCAGACTGCATGGATGCAGTAACCAATATCGCAATCGAACAATTATCTTGAGAGAGAGAGAGAGAGAGAGAGAGAGAGAGAGGGGGGGGGTTGCTGGGTGGAGTTGGAGGGCTAGGATAGGGAAAGGAGGTGACAGGTGTCATATAAGTGTGCGCTCACATGTGTATGTGATAGCTTTAAAGAGTGGATGCATGTAATCTTCCTTTTAAACAAGTTCAGCAAAGATGCTGTGACAACCCCAATCAGGAGACAGATCCACTGATGTATTGTGTGTGGAATGAAGGTGGACTTTCTGTACTGAGAGTGGTGGAAGACATCAAAGGTAACGGAGATACAGTAGCTATGGGTCTTCTGGACCAAATGTGATATTATACAGGGTGGCAAGTCTGGCCTCCATGCACCAAAAGTCCAGTAAGCCCATTTAAGCTGCCACAGCAGGTCTTCAGATCTTGTGGTCTGGCGGAAGTTCTGGTAAGTGGTATACCCACCTTGCAGCTATTCTCCAGACTTTTCCATTGAGTCAATGCTGGTGCTGGTGGAAGGGATCTAGGCCTGGGCTTTGTGTGTTCTAGCAAAGTCAAATGCGGGCAATGTATGTTTATTCCTTGGTTTTCCCACCGCCGTTTTTCTAGATTCCTTCACAGGAAAACCTGTGTCTTGTTAGTCAAACTAACATATTCTTGATACTAGCATGCCACTTCAGGCTGGCGATACAATTGACACCATATTTTGCTTCAGCCACATTCTGGAGTTGGCGTCCGAGCAGGATGTAGGCCTTCACCAGGGTTGTTCTGTGCCTTGTCATGTGCAGCGTGTGACATATTCCACTTTTGTTCCCAGGATTCATGTTTCTCCACGTCTTCTTGTGACTTCTTGTTCTGAATAATTGGGAGTTCTTAATGCTGTTGTGACACACAGCATTGTCAATGAAGAGGCAGTCTATGGAATTCAGACCAGAGGGCAGGTCATTGATGCACAGCAGGAAAAAGGACAGACCAAGAATGAAGCCCATGGGAATGCCTGAGTGGACGTTGCTGAGTCAGACTTCATATTTCTAACCATGACAGCCTGCAATTGGTCTGTGAGGAAGTTTCTCAATTCACTGGCACATCTCCTCAGAGACATGACTGTGTCAAACTTGTGAATAAGGAGGGAATGACAGACCTTGTTGAAAGCTTTTATGAAATAAAACACAATGATGACTTCCCGACAGCCCTTTCCGTTGTTTTGGAAGCCTCCATCAGAAATCCCAAAAGCTGTGATTCACAGGATCAGCCTCTTTGGTCCCCATGTTGCTGGGGATATAGAACCTTGTTATCTTCAGCGTAGCTGGCGGTAAGAGAAGGAGAGGAGGGGATGGTGCAGGATGTGAGGCAAGCAAGTGTGAAAAGAGAATGTAATCGAGTGAAAAGCATGTTCTTATGAAAAGAATTGTCGATGCTATACACATGTTAATGCTACCTTGCGTAAAGGATCAAAGTTTTTTTTTTTTTTTTTTTTAATGGGAGGAGGGAGGGGTGGTGGAAGATAAACACTTTTAAACCATTCCATTTCTTGTCAAAGCATTTTAACCTGTACATGAAGACTGGGTTCTCTCTCATTATGTCAGCATTGAACATTCATGCCGACCTCAGACCTTTAAATTTCCAACTCAAAGCAGGTGTCTTCAAGCTAAGTGCTCACAATATTCATCACATATCAACTTTGGCCTTGAGACGCATGACCATCCTGGAAGTGAGGGTTGAAATTCAAGCAGTGGTGTGGAAAAAAAAAGACAGCAGGAATTATGACCTGTAAACGTCCTGACTTCTTAGAATGTATGGATTTAAGGGCCAAAACGCACTTGCAGAGGGGGACTTCTTCCCTGAAGACCTACTGCCATCCAACTCCTCAGAGTTTTCCACCTACTGAACAGCTGAATGAAACAGTCACTGTAGAAGAAATTTAAGTGTATCTTTCCATCAGAGAAGTACCGAACAAGAATCATTCAGTTTTCATGAAGTTCTTCAGTGGGAAAGCACATCACTGACAATAGGAAGAAATCGTATGGTGTCTAGGTTGATATGGTCAACAAGAGGATAGGCAAACAATCAAACTGAAGGCATTGAAACATTAATCTCTACATAGTCGAGAAATCAGGCATACGCTGGTCATCATCCACAATACTTGATAGATGAAAATAAAGAAAGTTTGGACAGTTTTCATTATTTACCCAACCTTTTTTCACTGTGATTTCTTTATTTTCCTATTTGAAGAAATGCTAAGCATCTTTTGCAAACTAGAACTGTTCTTGAAAATGCAACAGATCAATGTTTGTCAGATTTGTCAAAAATAGTTTGCAAATTACCATTGTGTGGTTAGTAAATGAAAATACTTCAAAAAGTTTGGAGGAAAAAAGGCAGGATTAAATTTTAAACATTGAAAATCATTTTTCTCACCTCTGTTTAATGATGTTTGTGAGTCAATATAATATTTTATTTCAAACTTGTAAATTGTTGACAAATGTCACCTTTTACTTTTAACATTTGATGTGAAATTGACTCTAAAAACATGTGCATGGCACATACCTGTAATTTTGACTGGTGGTTTGTACCCTGTAGAAATTAACAAAGAGATTATTGTGTCACTGAATTGTAAAATAAAAACTCAGAAAAACGATAAAACATTCAATTGAACAAGGCGTTTCTGTTATGCTGGAATAAGTACATACCTGGACAAAACGCAGACAAAACCTTGTCCCTCAATCCTCGAAGTTCACTGAACTCCTGGACGGCAAATCGATTTTCCTCCACTGGTTTGCTAGCGATGCCGTCCAGCTCTGTGGTGTCTGTCAGTCCAATACCAATAGCGTAAATGTGGATGTCTGATCTCGTGCTCTTTCTGCTTCTGGGATGGTCTGCCGTGAGTTGATGTTGGACACACCATCAGTGACAACGATGGCAATGTTGTCAACATTAGGGCGGTCGCCATTGACTGCTGTGTATACCTCTGTTCTCATGGTTTTGAGAGCATCCGCTGTGTTGGTACTGCCAAAACGATAAGGGATTTCATCAATGGCGTTTAAGACTTCTGCCTTTGTGTTGTGGGTGTCGAGATGGAACATGACATGGTCTTCTGTGCTGTAGATGATAACACCCACACGCACGTTACCACTGTCAATGTCAGCGATTTCAAGAAAGTCCTTGACAAAATCCTTCATTAATTCAAAGTTTGGTGCTGTCACGCTTGTAGAAGCATCCAGGATGAAGACTAGATCGACCCTGAGACCCAGCACAACCTGTAATATGAAAGAAAATATGGATTTTAAGACACTAATCAGGTATCTGTGAGTTGATTTATCATGGTGTTGAAATCAAAAGAAGAGCTGTGTGATTTCCAGCTGATACCACTATCCACAATACTCGAAGATTTGACATGGTATTTGACATAGAAATAAACCAGATGAGATTTTTTCATAGCTGTTTGCTTTAATTAATCAATCAGTGTCACTGTCCATGCCTTTAAAAAAAAATTTTTTTTTTAAAGCATTATGTTCATGCCCTAAACACATTGTTGTATTTCTTATTTTTAATAAAACAAATACATTCTAAAATTCTGAAATGTTTCTGCATCTCAAAAGTATTTCAAATTGCAGAAGATTAGATGGCAGTTGATCTTTTACTACCAGAAGGCATCCAGTCCTGTTGTCTGCATAATAAAATATTTTCAATACCATCTGGAAGTACGATTATGTAGACAGCACTGCATCTGTTATTTTTTGCAAAGGAGTTTCCACATTTCCCATCAATGATTTATCTTCTATGAACTAGCAGTGAGTCACAATGTATACTGTGATAATCCTCATGTCACAAAACACAGATAAATGGACATAAATATCATAATTACACTTTAAGGAATTACTTCATTAAAAAAAAAAAAAAAGAAATCAGCAGTGGTGAAAATAGCCAAGTCTTTCAATTTTTCAAACTACCAGTTTCAATCAAATATTCAAATCAATCATGAAAAACTGGACCATTCGGCTATGTCACAAGATTATCATAACATGTAAAAAAAAAATCTTACTGGAATGGATTACAGGAGAATTAAAAATTTTTAAGTATGGACTTGGAACAGTTATGGAAAAAAAATCACATATGCATAACTGAACACTAGAACGGTACGGAAATGTAAAGTCTAATTTAAAATTTTTTGTATGATTGTTGCCTTAAAAAGGAATGTACCGTCCAAGAAAATAGCTGAAAATATAACAGGATATACCACAAACTACCCATTGTTTCTGTAAATAGAATGCGATCGATGGTCATATTGGAATCCTTTCTAAAAAAATACATTTGATGTGTGTTATTAAACAAAGCACTATTTCTGTCAATCACTCTACCGACTATGGGCTTTCATATTCTAGAACACTTTGGTAAATGTGCGCTAGGTGTATCAAAGCAAATCATTCCTCAACCATTGGACCTGATGGTGGACAATTTGATGGGACAGTGTTATAGATTTATGAGCATTTATTGAATAATTCTGGATACAGTGTAAAATAACATGCAACACACTTAATTGAAATCACCTGACTTTGTTTCAAAGGGGAAAGGGAGAAGCGATGATTTGTCTTTCAACTGTTCCACAAACACACACGCTCCAGATCTCAGTCATATTTTTCAGAACGAGACAGAATCAAGAAGAGCAAGCAGTTGGAGGTCTTACCTTCCTTTTTAGGAGGCAAAGTAATAGGAGGCAGGGTGGGCACTGAAAATTAAAACGGACAAAAATTTAATGCCATTAAGCAATATCAATGTAAAATACATGAAAAATGACACACACACATGCGCATGCATGCATGCGCGCGCACACACACACACACCAGCGCATGGCAATCACACACACATACACGCACACGTATGCACACTCACACACATATTCACACACACTGACACACGTGTATACATAGACGCATGCACGCACATACACACACACATCAATAGGATGTGTGCAAGCTGTCAGTGCTGGTCCACTTTCTGCAATAATAAAGTTTTTGACCTTCATAAAATGGGGCAATTAGTGAAATAAAAGGAAGTAAAATCTTAAAACAACACTGTTAAAAAGAACCAAAATAACCTTTCAAGATATTCAGGAAAACCTGAAAAAAAAACTGTGGCCATGCATGCTGCTATGATGAACATGTATGGCATGCTTGAAAGTTTAGAATTTACAGAGAAAATGAGGCACCTAAACATGGATATTAAAACCATGCATTTGATCACA
>JADBJO010033364.1:0-14671 GCA_016801955.1 Conus betulinus
TCGTTGAAGGGGGAGGTGTCAGGGTGCCCATACTGTTAACGTTGGTTGAAGGGGGAGGTGTCAGGGGTGCCCATACTGTTAACGTTCGTTGAAGGGGGAGGTGTCAGGGGTGCCCATACTGTTGACGTTGGTTGAAGGGGGAGGTGTCAGGGGTCTCCATACTGTTAACGTTCGTTGAAGGGGGAGGTGTCAGGGGTGCCCATACTGTTAACGTTGGTTGAAGGGGGAGGTGTCAGGGGTGCCCATACTGTTAACGTTCGTTGAAGGGGAGGGTCAGGGGTGCCCAGGTGTTAACGTTCGTTGAAGGGGGGAGTGTACTGCCCATACTGTTCGTTGGTTGAAGGGGGAGGGTGTCAGGGGCGCCCATACTGTTAACGTTCGTTGAAGGGGGAGGTGTCAGGGGTGCCCATACTGTTGACGTTGGTTGAAGGGGGAGGTGTCAGGTGTCTCCATACTGTTAACGTTCGTTGAAGGGGGAGGTGTCAGGGGTGCCCATACTGTTGACGTTGGTTGAAGGGGGAGGTGTCAGGGGTGCCCATACTGTTAACGTTGGTTGAAGGGGGAGGTGTCAGGGGTGCCCATACTGTTAACGTTCGTTGAAGGGGGAGGTGTCAGGGGTGCCCATACTGTTGACGTTGGTTGAAGGGGGAGGTGTCAGGTGGTCTCCATACTGTTTTACGTTCGTTGAAGGGGGAGGTGTCAGGGGTGCCATACTGTTGACGTTGGTTGAAGGGGGAGGTGTCAGGGGTGCCCATACTGTTAACGTTGGTTGAAGGGGGAGGTGTCAGGGGTGCCCATACTGTTAACGTTCGTTGAAGGGGGAGGTGTCAGGGGTGCCCATACTGTTGACGTTGGTTGAAGGGGGAGGTGTCAGGTGTGCCCATACTTTTGACGTTCCTTGTTTTGGGGGAGGTTTCAGGTGTGCTCATACGTTCGTTGTTGTTGGGGGAGGTGTCAGGTGTGTCCATACTGTTCGTTTGTTTTGGGGGAGGTGTCAGGTGTGCCCATACTGTTCGTTGTTTTGGGGGAGGTGTCAGGTGTGCTCATACTGTTCGTTGTTGTGGGGGAGGTGTCAGGTGTGCTCATACTGTTCGTTGTTGTGGGGGAGGTGTCAGGTGTGCTCATACTGTTCCTTGTTGTGGGGAAGGTGTCAGGGTGTGCTCATACTGTTCGTTGTTGTGGGGGAGGTGTCAGGTGTGCCCATACTGTTCGTTGTTGTGGGGGAAGGTGTCAGGTGTGCTCATACTGTTCGTTGAAGGGGGAGGTGTCAGGTGTGCTCATACTGTTCGTTGTTTTTGGGGGAGGTGTCAGGTGTGCCCATACTGTTCGTTGTTGTGGGGGAGGTGTCAGGTGTGCTCATACTGTTGACGTTCCTTGTTTTGGGGGAGGTTTCAGGTGTGCTCATACTGTTTCGTTGTTGTGGGGGGGGGTGTCAGGTGTGCTCATACTGTTCGTTGTTTTTTGGGGAGGTGTCAGGTGTGCTCATACTGTTTCGTTGTTGTGGGGGAGGTGTCAGGTGTGTCCATACAGTTCGTTGTTGTGGGGAGGTGTCAGGTGTGTCCCATACTGTTCGTTGTTGTGGGGGAGGTATCAGGTGTGCTCATACTGTTCGTTGTTGTGGGGGAGGTGTCAGGTGTGTCCATACTGTTCGTTGTTGTGGGGGAGGTGTCAGGTGTGCTCATACTGTTGACGTTCCTTTTTGGGGGAGGTGTCAGGTGTGCTCATACTGTTCGTTGTTGTGGGGGAGGTGTCAGGTGTGCCCATACTGTTCGTTTGTTTGGGGGGAGGTGTCAGGTGTGTCCATACTGTTCGTTGTTGTGGGGGAGGTGTCAGGTGTGCCCATACTGTTCGTTGTTGTGTGGGGGAGGTGTCAGGTGTGCCCATACTGTTCGTTGTTTTGGGGGGAGGTGTCAGGTGTGCCCATACTGTACTGTTGTGTTGTGTGGGGGAGGTGTCAGGTGTGCCCATACTGTTCGTTGAAGTGGGGGAGGTGTCAGGTGTGCCCATACTGTTCGTTGTTGTGTGGGGGAGGTGTCAGGTGTGTCCATACTGTTCGTTTTGTGGAGGAGGTGTCAGGTGTGCCCATACTGTTCGTTGTTGTGGGGGAGGGTGTCAGGTGTGCTCATACTGTTCGTTGTTGTGGGGGAGGTGTCAGGTGTGCTCATACTGTTCGTTGTTGTGGGGAAGGTGTCAGGTGTGCTCATACTGTTCGTTGTTGTGGGGGAGGTGTCAGGTGTGTCTCATACTGTTGACGTTCCTTGTTTTGGGGAGGTGTGTCAGGTGTGCTCATACTGTTCGTTGTTGTGGGGGGAGGTGTCAGGTGTGTCCATACTGTTCGTTGTTGTGGGGGAGGTGTCAGGTGTGCTCATACTGTTTTGTGTTTTGGGGGAGGTGTCAGGTGTGCTCATACATACTTCGTTGTTGTGGGGGAGGTGTCAGGTGTGCCCATACTGTTCGTTGTTTTGGGGGAGGAGGTGTCAGGTGTGCCCATACTGTTCGTTGTTTTGGGGGTTCGTTGTTGTGGTGTCAGGTGTGCTCATACTGTTCGTTGTTGTGGGGGAGGTGTCAGGTGTGCTCATACTGTTCGTTGTTGTGGGGGAGGTGTCAGGTGTGCTCATACTGTTCGTTGTTGTGGGGGAGGTGTCAGGTGTGCTCATACTGTTCGTTGTTGTGGGGGAGGTGTCAGGTGTGCCCATACTGTTCGTTGTTGTTGTGGGGAGGTGTCAGGTGTGCTCATACTGTTCGTTTTGGGGGGGAGGTGTCAGGTGTGCTCATACTGTTCGTTGTTTTGGGGGAGGTGTCAGGTGTGCCCATACTGTTCGTTGTTGTGGGGGAGGTGTCAGGTGTGCTCATACTGTTCGTTCCTTGTTTTGGGGGAGGTTGTCAGGTGTGCTCATACTGTTTCGTTGTTGTGGGGGAGGTGTCAGGTGTGCTCATACTGTTCGTTGTGTGTGGGGAGGTGTCAGGTGTGCTCATACTGTTCGTTGTTGTGGGGGAGGTGTCAGGTGTGTGCTCATACTGTTCGTTGTTGTGGGGGAGGTGTCAGGTGTGTCCATACTGTTCGTTGTTGTGGGGGAGGTGTCAGGTGTGCTCATACTGTTCGTTGTTGTGGTGGAGGTGTCAGGTGTGCTCATACTGTTCGTTGTTGTGGGGGAGGTGTCAGGTGTGCTCATACTGTTCGTTGTTGTGGGGGAGGTGTCAGGTGTGCTCATACTGTTCGTTGTTGTTGTGGGGGAGGTGTCAGGTGTGCCCATACTGTTCGTTGTTGTGGGGGAGGTGTCAGGTGTGCCCATACTGTTCGTTGTTGTGGGGGAGGTGTCAGGTGTGCCCATACTGTTCGTTGTTGTGGGGGAGGTGTCAGGTGTGCCCATACTGTTCGTTGTTGTTTTGGGGAGGTGTCAGGTGTGCTCATACTGTTTGTTGTGTGGGGGAGGTGTCAGGTGTGCTCATACTGTTCGTTGTTGTTGGGGGAGGTGTCAGGTGTGCCATACTGTTCGTTGTTTGTTTGGGGGAGGTGTCAGGTGTGTGCCCATACTGTTCGTTGTTGTGGGGGAGGTGTCAGGTGTGCCCATACTGTTCGTTGTTGTGGGGAGGTGTCAGGTGTGCTCATACTGTTCGTTGTTGTGGGGGAGGTGTCAGGGTGTGCTCATACTGTTCGTTGTTGTGGGGGAGGTGTCAGGTGTGCTCATACTGTTCGTTGTTTGTGGGGGAGGTGTCAGGTCAGGTGTCCATACTGTTCGTTGTTGTGGGGGAGGTGTCAGGTGTGCTCATACTGTTCGTTGTTGTGTGGGGAGGTGTCAGGTGTGTCATACTGTTGACGTTCGTTGTTGTGGGGGAGGTGTCAGTGTGTGCTCATACTGTTCGTTGTTTTTGGGGGAGGTGTCAGGTGTGCTCATACTGTTCGTTGTTTGTGGGGGAGGTGTCAGGTGTGCTCATACTGTGTGGGGGAGGTCTCAGGTGTGCTCTACTGTTACTGTTGTTGTGGGGGAGGTGTCAGGTGTGCTCATACTGTTCGTTTGTTGTGGGGGAGGTGTCAGTGTGTGCTCATACTGTTCGTTGTTGTTGGGGGAGGTGTCAGGTGTGCTCATACTGTTCGTTGTTGTGGGGAGGTGTCAGGTGTGCCCATACTGTTCGTTTGTTGTGGGGGAGGTGTCAGGTGGTGCCCATACTGTTCGTTGTTTTGTGGGGGAGGTGTCAGGTGTGCCCATACTGTTCGTCGTTGTTGTGGGGAGGTGTCAGGTGTGCCCATACTGTTCGTTGTTGTGGGGGAGGTGTCAGGTGTGTTCATACTGTTCGTTTGTTGTTGGGGGGAGGTGTCAGGTGTGCCATACTGTTACGTTGTTGTTGTGGGGGAGTGGTGTCGTTGGTGGGGGAGGTGTCAGGGTGTGCCCATACTGTTCGTTGTTGTTGTGGGGGAGGTGTCAGGTGTGGTGTCATACTGTTCGTTGTTTGGGGGGGAGTGTGTCAGGTGTGCCCATACTGTTCGTTGTTGTGGGGGAGGTGTCAGGTGTGCCCATACTGTTCGTTGTTTTGGGGGAGGTGTCAGGTGTGCCCATACTGTTCGTTGTTGTGGGGGAGGTGTCAGGTGTGCTCCATACTGTTCGTTGTTGTGGGGGAGGTGTCAGTGTGTGCCCATACTGTTCGTTGTTGTGGGGGAGGTGTCAGGTGTGCTACTGTTACTGTTCGTTGTTGTGGGGGGGGTGTCAGGTGTGGTCATACTGTTCGTTGTTTTGGGGGAGGTGTCAGGTGTGCTCATACTGTTTCGTTGTTGTGGGGGAGGTGTCAGGTGTGCTCATACTGTTCGTTGTTTGTGGGGGAGGTGTCAGGTGTGCTCATACTGTTCGTTGTTGTGGGGGAGGTGTCAGGTGTGCTCATACTGTTCGTTGTTGTGGGGGAGGTTGTTAGGTGTGTCAGGTGTGGTGTCATACTGTACGTTCGTTGTGTTGTGGGGGAGGGTTCAGGTGTGCTCATACTGTTCGTTGTTGTGGGGGAGGTGTCAGGTGTGCTCATACTGTTCGTTGTTGTCAGTAGGTGCTCAGGTGTGTTCGTTGTTGTGGGGAGGTGTCAGGTGTCATACTGTTTACGTTCGTTGTTGTGGGGGAGGTGTCAGGTGTGCTCATACTGTTCGTTGTTGTGGGGGATGGTGTCAGGTGTGCTCATACTGTTGTCGTTGTTGTGGGGGAGGGTGTCAGGTGTGCCCATACTGTTCGTTCGTTGTTGTGGGGGAAGGTGTCAGGTGTGCTCATACTGTTCGTTGTTGTTGTGGGGGAGGTGTCAGGGTGTGCCATACTGTTCGTTGTTGTGGGGGAGGTGTCAGGTGTGCCCATACTGTTCTGTTCGTTGTTGTCAGGGGGACTGTTTCGGTGTCAGGGGTGTGTCATACTGTTACGTTCGTTGTTGTGGGGGAGGTGTCAGGTCTACTGTTTGTGTTTGTTTTGGGAGGTGTCAGTTTGTGCCCATACTGTTTCGTTGTTGAAGGAAGGAGGTTGTCAGGTTCCCCATTTACTGATCGTTTGTTGAGGGGGAAGGTGGCAGGTGTTGATCATCTGTTCGTTGTGTGGGGGAGGTGTCAGGTGTTGCTCATACTGTTCTTTGTTTGTGGGGGAGGTGTTGTGTGGCCCCATACCGTTCGGTTTGAAGGAAGGGTGGTTGTCAGTGTGTGTCATTTACTGTTTGGTGTTGATTGTTGTGGGGAGGTTTGCAGGTGTGCTGTCATTATGTTCGGTTGTTTGGGGGAAGGTGGTCAGGGTGTGCCCTACTGTTGGACGTTGTTGTTGTGGGGAGGTGGCCCAGGTTGGTGCTCATACTGGTTTGTTTTGTTTGTGGGGGGTCAGGTGTTGTGTCCAGACGTTGACGTTTCTGTGTTGTTTGGGGGAGGGTGTCAGGTGTGCTCCCATTACTGTTCGTTGCTTTGGGGGGAGGTGGTCCAGTGTGTTAGACTGTTGCACGGACTGTCCTTGTGTTTGGGAGGTTATAGGTGGTCCAGGTGGCCCATACTGTCGTTGTTGTTGTGGAGGTGGGGTCAGGTGTGCACTGACTGTTCGTGTTGTGGGGGGAGTGTCCACAGGTGTGGGCTGCATACTTGAGTTGAGTCCCTTGAGGAGGAGGTGTCAGGTGTGCTCATACTGTTCGTTTGTGGTGGGGGAGGGTGTCAGAGGCGGCCATTACTGTTGACGGCGTTGTAAGGGGGGATGGTGTCAGGTGGGACCATTGTTGTTCGTTGTTGTGGGGAAGGTATCAGGGTGTTCCCCCCTTACTGTTGACGTAAACGTTTGTGGGGGGAGGTGTGACCAGTTGGTGTTCGTCGTTCCGTTGGATGGGGAGGTGTGCAGGTGGTGTGCCCATACTGCTACGTTGTGTTGGGGGAGGTGTTCAGGGGTGCACATACTGTTTTCGTTTTTTTTTGGGGATGGTTGTCAGGTGGTGACTCATTACTGTCTTTCTTGTTGGAGGGGGGTGCCCCAGGTGTCCATGGTGTTGAGTTTTCGTTGTTCGGTGTTGGGGGGAAGGTTGTCAGGTGTGTTTCATACTGTTTCGTGTTGTGGGGGAGGTGTCCTCATGTGTGGGCGCATAATGTTCGTTTTGTTGTGGGGATGCAGGTTCAGGGTTCCCCATACTGTTGTCGTTGTTGTTGGGGGGAGAGTGTCGGTGTTTGCCCATACTGTTCGTACGTTTGTGTGGGGGGGTCAGGTGTGGCGCATTAATTGTTTCGTTGTTTGTGGGGAGGTGTTCAGGTGGTGATACGGGGGAGTGGACGTCTTGTTTGTGGGGGAAGGTGTCAGGTGTGCTCCTACTGTTCTTTTTTGTGTGGGGGGTCAGGGTGCCGGAGAATACTGTCTGACGTTCCGTTTGTTTTTTTGATGGGGGAGGTGGTCAGGTGTGCTCCAGTGTGGAAGTTCATGTTTTGGGGGAGGTGGTCCAGGTGTGCCTAAATGTTCGTGGGTTGTGGGGGAGGGTGGACAGGTGTGCCATAAACTGTTCATTGTTTGTTGGGAGGTGCGTCGGGGGTGCTTTTCATACTTGTTCGTTGTTGTGGGGGAAGGTGTAGGTGTGCCCAATACTGTTTAAGTTTCGTTTGTTTGGGGGAGGAGGGTACAGTGATCATACTGTTGAACGTTCCGTTGTGGGAGGGAGGGTGTCAGGAGTGCAAGGTGCTCGTACGTTTTTTCGGAGTTGTTGGGGAGGGGTCGTGGGTTGTGGGGGAGGTGTTCTGGACTGCTTCCTACTGTCGTTGTTTTGTGGGGGGAGGTGTCAGGGTGGTGTGCTCCATTACTGTTTTCGTTGTTGTGGGGGAGGTTGTCGGTGTGTGCTGTCATACTGTTTTCGTGTGCTGTGGTGGAGGGTGGCAGGGTGTGGCTCATTTTACTTGTCGTTGTTATGGTGGGGGGGAGGTACAAGGTCAGGTTTGCTCAATACTGTTCGTCGTGTTGTGGGGGAAGGTTCAGGTTGTGCCCATGACTGTTCGTTTCGCGTTTGTGTTTTGGGGGGAGGTGTTTCAGGTGGTTCATCAGTACTGTTTCGTTGTTGTGGGGGAGAGTGTCAGGTGTGGTCCCATGAACTGTTCGTTGGTGTGGGGGAGGTGTAAGGTGTGTGCCCATTAACTGTTTGACAGTTGTTGTGGGGGATGGTTCCAGGTGTGCCTCATAATACTGTTGTTGTTGCTTGTTTTGGGGGAGGTGTCAGGTGTGCTCATAACTGGTTCGTTTTGTTTTTGTGGGGAGGTGTCACGGGTGTGTGGCAATTATTGTTCGTTGTTTTGTTGGGGAGGTGGTCAGGTGTGCCATTACTAGTAAAACATTGTGGTGATGTGGGGAGGGCGTTCAGATAGAGATACATTACGTGTGTCGTTGAGAGATTGATGGGGGGAGGTGGTCAGGTATACTCCATGACAGTGTCGTTGGTAATGTGGGGAGAAGGTGTCAGGGTTTGGTGAACCCATACTGTTGACGTCTAAGTGGGGGGGAGGTTGTCAGGTGGCTCCTACTGTTCTTGTTGTGGGGGGAGGTTGTTTCACGGTGTTTTGGTTCATACTGTGAGGTACGTTTGGCCTTGTTTTGGGGGACAGGTGTCAGGTGGTGTCTAATGTTTCGTTGTATGTGGGGGTAGGGTCAGGTGTGATCAAATAACTGGGTGCGTTGTTGTGGGGGAGGTGTGTCGAGGTGGCAGTTGGGCTCATCTGTTGACGTTCCTGTTTTGGGGAGGTGTCAGGTGTTGCTCATTACTGTCTCGAGTTTGTTGATGGGGAGGGTGAACAGTGTGCTCATACTGTTCAGGCTGTTTTTGGCGGGGAGGTGTTTCAGGTGTTGTGCTTCATACTGTTCGTAATGTTGTGGGTAGAGGGAGGTGTCAGGTGGTCATACTGTGGGGTACGCGTTCGTTGTTGGGGGGGGAGGTGTCAGTGTGCTCATACTGTTCGTTGTTGGGGGAGGTGTACAGGTGTGCCCTACTGTGAAGCTGTTTGGGGGAGGTGGTAAGGTGAAGCTCTACTGGTTGCGTTGGTGTGGGGGTTCTAGGTGTCAGGTGGCAGGTATACGGGTGTCGTTGTGTATGCGGGGGAGGGTTGTCAGGGGGTCCCATACTGTTGATGTTTCGTGTTTGTGGGGGGGGAGGGTGTCAGGTGTGCCTACATAACTTTTCGTTTGCTGGTGGGGGAGGTTGTACAGTGTGGTTGTTTCTGTTTACTAGTGACGTTTACGGTCCTGTGTTTTAGGGGATCGGTATCCAGTGCCAGGTTCTGCCATACTGTTCTGTTGTTAGTGGGGGGAGTATGGCAGGGTGTGGCATCAGTACTGTGCGTCGCTTGTGGGGGAGGTGTCAGGGAGTGCTCATACTCTACTGTTCGTTGTTGTGGGGGATGTTGTCAGGTGTGTCCCATACTGTTGACGATAGGTCGTTGGTTTGGGGAAGGTGTCAGTGTGTGCTGCAGTACTGTTTCGTAGTTGTTGGGGGAGTGTCAGGTTTGTGCCGGATCTTTGGACTGTTCGTTTGTTTTTGGGGGAGGTGTCAGGTGTGCATCATGACTGTTTTTCGTTTTGTTGGTGGGAGCGGTGTCAGTTGTGCTCATAACTGTTCGTTGTTTGGTGGGGGAGGTTTCAGGTGTGTCCATACTGAGTTGATGTTCGGTTTGTTGTGGTGGAGGTGGCAGGTTGTCTCATACCGGTTCGTTGCCGTGGTGGTAGGTGTCAGGTGTGCTCAACTGTTTCGTTGTTGTGGGGTGGGGTCATGTTTTGCCCCTACGTTTTTCGTTGTTTGTGGGGGAGTGTGGTCAGGTGGGCCATACTGTTCGTTGTTGTGGTGGAGGTGTCAGGAGGCCCATACTGTTCTCGTTGTTTATGGGGGAGGTGCAGGTGTGTCCCGCATACAGTTCGTTGTTCGTGGGGGAAGTAGTGTCTAGGATGAGATGCCGACATAACTGTTCGTTGTTTGTGGAGGGAGGTGACAGTGTTGCCGATACTGTTTTGAGCGTTCTTTGTTTTTGGGGGCGGTGTCAGGGTTTCTCATGCTGGCGTCGTTGTTTGTTTTTGGTGGAGGAGGTTTCCAGTTGTTGGACCATAACGGCGATATGTTGTTGGGCGGTTCATGTGTGCCCATACGGTTCATAATGATTGGTGTGGAGGCGTCAGTTGTGCTGCTGAACACTGTTTCGTGTTTTTAGGGGGAGAGGTGTCCTATACTGTTGTGACCAGATTCGACGTTGTTGTGGGAGGAGGTTCAGGTGGTGCCTACTGTTTGACGGTTCGATGTTTTTTTTTTTTTTGTTTGTTTTTTTTTGGTGTAGGGGTTGTGCGTGTCTGACATATCCGCCATCGGGTCTGTGTAGACCTGACCACTTTTCTTGGTGCACTCTCATTTTCACCCCCATTCCTCTCTCTCTCCCCTCATCTCAGGGACCCGCCTCAACTCACAATCGTACAATTCACCATAGATCATCATCCAATCTCAAACCTACAATATCACCAGCTCCATCGACAAATCATCTAAAAAACCTCTCAATCATCCATTCAGTTTTTTTTATCTGTCCATCGCTTGCATGTGCCACACCGAAAAAAAAAGAAACTACAGTGGCAAAAGCAACCACAAAAAAAAAAAACCCACCCGCGCCGTTCCTTCCAAAGCCCCCCGTTCACAGAAAACAGCCCGGCCGTACCCGAGACGCCCCCGGGGGAGCCCGGCCGTCCCCTCCACAGCCCTGGCAAAACCAAAAAACTAAAAAAAGACAGCCAATATACCTAATAAAAGGGCCGACAGAAAAAAGAGAAAAAAAAAAAAACCAAATAGATCAGAGAGACAAAAAAGAAAAACATAACGTCAACGAAAAAAAGGTGAACCAATAAACCCCAAACCTGAGACTGAGAACACACTAAGAGAAAAAAAAAAAAAAAAAAGTGCGTCACCAATATAAACCAAAAAAAAAAAAACAAAACTGAAAAAGAAAAGACAACGAAAGGATATCAACTAAAAACTTATCAGTGGAAAAGGTTCAAGAAATACAGGCCAAAAAAAAAAAAAAAAAAACTGTATCAATCGGAAGAAAGAAAAAAATATATTAAACTAACGTTACGTAGAAAAAAAAATAAAAAGGAAATACCTAAAAAACAATCAAACCAGACAATAAAAATAAACGAAAAGGACAAAAATAAGATAAAACGAAACCACAACACAAACCTAAATGAAAACAAAAACCGAACTCACTAAACAAAAACAAACTAAAACAACGATACAAAATAACCAGAAAGAAAAAGAAAAGACAGAAAACTAGAAGAGAACATAAAAAAACTAAAGAAAAACAAAAAAACAAAAAAAGCAAAACTCCAAAAAACAAAAACAAAAAAAAAAAACACAAAAAAAACCGATAACATAAAAAAAACGCCAAGAGAAAACCTAAAACAAACGGAAATAAATCTACTATACTAAGCCCAAGAACTACTAAAAAAAGAAAGAAAACATAAAGCAAAAAACCTACTAAACATATAATTGAAAAACTACTAAAGAAAAGAAAAACTAAGAAAAAAACACTAAACAATCAACTAAAACATTGGAATAAAAACAAGAAAAAAAAAAAAAGAATACAAATAAAAAAAGAAAAAAGAAACCCAAAAAACTATAAAAAAACATAAAAAAAAAAAAGAAAGAGACATACAACTAAAAAGAATAGAAAAATCACAAACAAATAAAAGAAAGAAGAACATAAGAAAAAACTTAAAATAAGCATAACAAAAAGGAAAAAAAAAGAAAAAGAGACCAATACCCACTAAAAAAAATAAAAAATAAAATACTGAAAAGAAAATCCTAACTAAACTAAAAACAAACCTAGATAATTTAAAATGAAAACTAAAAAAAAAAAAAAAAGAAAAATCAAAAAAAGAAAGAACTAAAACAAAAAAAATTAAACTAAAGAGAACCTCTGAAACACACTAACTGACCGACCATAATTAACTTAGAAATAAAAATTCAAACACAAGACACAAAAAGTACGGCTAGGAGATGAAAACATCATAATCAACAACAAATACACAACACACACCCGAGGATGGCGCCAAACCAAAACTAACGAAATCAACAACTTAAGAAAAAGACGTCCAACGACCAGCTGACGCATCAAAAAGAAATAAGGAAAGGAACAAAAAAAATAAAAACACAATCGCCGCAACTAAAACCAAGGTAACTAACGAAAAAAAAAAAAGACAAAAGAAAAAAACAAAAAAAAAAACTAAAACTAAAAGAAAAAAAGAAAAAAAAACACTAAAACAGAAAAACGACAAACAAAAAAACAAAAAAAGCTAATAAAAAAAAAAAACACGAAAAAAAAAAACAAACAGCCCGACGGAAACCAACACAAAACCAAGGAGGCCAACAGACGTGGCAAATGACCATACACAACTGAGTCTCACACAAAGACTAGACAGCAGGAGCAGCAAAGAAGGAGGCCCAACAGAAAATAATCAAGACTATTTTATTATATATTTTAAAAATGGCTGAAAGACGATGATAAGATGAGGATACAATGAAAAATTAAGCTCGACTAAAGATAACCCCGAAAAAAATATAAAAGCATCAAAAAAAAGCTAACAAAAAAGTGGTGAAATAAAAATAACAAAAAAAAAAAAAAAAAAAAAAAATAAAAAAATCCAACCCGATGCTGAAACTTTGGAAACGACAAGAGAGAATAAAAAAAGATTAAAGAAAAAACGAATCAAGTAACGACATTATTCACCTTCTGATCTAGAAAGAAACAAACAACACACGCAAAAAAACAACCGCCCAAAAGAAAACTAGAGGCTAGCTTATTTCATCCTAGTGCTAAAATTAAACATAAAAAAACTTACCCAAAATAGATATAAAAAATACGCAAAAACAACCAACCAAAACAAAAAAGAAAAAAAAAACAAAACACAATCGCAAAAAAAAACAACAAAAAAAAAACCGAAACTCGAGCAAGAAAAAAAATAAACAATAAAAAATCAAAACACAAAACGACAACATGAACCAGTAAAACAAAGCAACCTAAAATCAAAAAAAAAAAAGCAAAAAAAAACAAGACAAAAAAAACAATAAGAACACCTACAACACACATAAAAAGCGCAAAAAAAAAAAAGAAAACAAAAAAATAAAAAAAACAAACATACAAGAAAAAGAAAAAATACAAGCAAAATAAAAAAAAAAAAGAAACACAAAAAAAAACAAAAGAAAAAAAGAAAAAAAAGCAGAACGCAGCCAGAAAAAAAAGCAAAAAAACACTACTCAAAAAAAAAAAGAAAGAATACAGCAAAAAAGAAAAATCGACCACGTTCCAACACAAAACAAGAAAAAAAAAAACCACCAACCGGTCGAATAAAAACAAGAGAACAACCAAAATTGTCCGAAAAAGAACAATGATTAGGAGTAAGTTAAAAACAAAAAAAAAAAAAACAAAGCAATTATGGACAAAGACAAGCCAAAAAAAAAAACAAAAAAAAAAAAAAAACGAAAACAAAAAACACACCAAACCAAATACACAAAAAGAAAACAAAAACAGAAACTGAAAAAAATAACAACAAACATCAAACAAGAAAAAAAGCACAAAAAACCCGACAACCCAAAACAAAAAATACACAACACAACAAAAAAAACAAAAAAAAAAAACCCACCTACATACCAAGACACAAAAAACAATAAGAAGAAAAGACAAAGAAAAAAGAAAAAAAAAAAAAAAAAAAAAAAAAATCCAAACTTAAAGAGGAAGGTGGATAAAAACAAAAATCCAAAATATCAGAACAAGATAAAAAGAACAAGTAATAAGTACTAGGAAAAAAAAAAAGCTAAAGTCAAACCACAAGACCATTCTTAATTATTACATAAATACTATATAGATGATTTCTCCAGGCTTTTTACTGTACTTTCAGTTCGACTTTCCCAACTGAACATCGGTAGCTTCTTAATCCAAAAAAAAAACCACTCAACTCTGGTTAGGAGCTGGACTAGTGGCCGGATCGATGGAGGGCAAGGAAAAAAAACTCAAAAAGGAAAACTATCGAGAGGCAACAAAAAACTCAATAAATAAAAAATCCCACAGGAGACCCTGCCCTGATGAGGATTCGAAAACCCACGTTACCGCACAACAAGAATCTTAGCTCGAAAGAGAGAATGAGAAAGTAAGAAGAAGTTGCCTGCGTGAAGAGTCCGCGGATCCAAAGCGAAAGAAAACGAGAAACCGCGAAGAACCGAGAGTGAGCTAGAACGAGAAAAAAAAAAAAAAGAAAAGAACACTGTCCACTGCTCTACAAAACGATCAGAGCTCACTTCCCAGTCATCCATCAAAAACAGATCACACCACAACGTCAAAAATCTCTCTTCTAAGCCTCCTCTCTCCGAGTCTTCAAAATCACAAACTCTCCCATGTCACCGCCAAATCAACAATATACCACATCCAAAACCTAACCTTACAAAAATAAACACCAACTCGAAACTCAAAACAAAAAAATAACTAATCAGAAAATCATCTCACAAAAAAGATCACTCAAACTCTCAAATCTCTACATCACAAACAAGAAAATCAAATCAATCACAGAAAAAAAAGAATACAATCATCACCGATAAGAAACAATCAAAAACAAAAACATCAAACAAAAAATCAAAACCTATCATCACAAAACATCATCACCAAATCTACTCAAATCCGAAATACTCCCCAATCAAAACATCAAACAACACATCCAAAATCACTACCAATCAATCTCGAACAACAAACAAACTACTCGAAAATCAGACAACCAAATAATCGAAACACAAACTTGCCGGGGAACACAAACTCAAACCACTATTCCCAATTCTCACAAGACCAATCCATCCAATCGTTCTTACCAGATACAACAGAAAAGATCAAAAAATACTACCCGAAACTAACTAAAGAAATAAACCATCAACAACTCAAAGTCAACAACAAACTACTCAAAAGCAAACAATCATACAAACATCAAACAGAACCACCCACTAAAAAAAAACAAACAAAAAAAAAAACCTCCTGGAAACAACAACTCTACAAAAAAATAGAAGACACATCAAACTACAACATCATCATCATCAAATCAACCCCCGAAAATACCAAAACCACACCATCCGTACCCTACCCCCGCGTCTGGCAACATACAACATGCCCTCATAGCACACACTCAAAAAACATGCAAAACCATCT
>JADBJO010033365.1:0-2500 GCA_016801955.1 Conus betulinus
AAGCACGGAGCGCCGCGGTACTAACGGAAACATAACGAGTGACTTGATCATCTGGGTCGTGTCATTAAAGGACGCACCATCGCCGCTGTAGTTGTTTCCTCTTTCCCAGTTTTTCCTTTGAAGTCCGGGAGGTAGTCCTCCTACAGCCCTGGCAGCCTTCCAGTATCGTTTCCTGCTTCTGATTTCATGGATTTGTGCTGTTCAGTCAGCCTGACACTGTCATACAGGTGTCGTTCAGTCCAGTCTGCATTTGACTACTTTATACACCGATGCGTTGTACGGTCAACACTTCCATTTTTTTTTAAAAACTACACATGTTGTTCATTTAGCACCTACTTTTTAACTACATATGTTGTTAGTTCAGCACTACTTTTTAACTACAGATATTGTTAGTTCAGCACTAATTTTTAACTACACATATTGCAAAAGCTGTAACTCGATAGACTACCAAAACAAGCAAATGAAATGAAGTGGAGTGTACAAACAACTTGGGTATTTTCGATAAAACATTGTTTGGATACTTATGGATTTTCGGTTTGGTTAAACGGTGTGGGAAATCACGATAAACTGTATTACGTGAACTTAAACAACACATGATTGACTGTTATAGACAAAATTGGGAAAGTAAAATACTTTTTTTTTTTTTTTTTTTTTTTTTTTTTTTTTTTTTGCTGTCCAACTTCTGCGCCACCTCAGAGGCAGTGCACCCACGCCGCTCATTCCGACACCCCGTCCACAGCTACAGCCCGGCTGGTCCCACCACAGCCCCGGCACCGGCAATCCACAGGGAGCAGTCAATTTCAAGTCGCCAAGAGGCAACCCTTCGGAGGAGACACTGCACTGCTGCCGAGTCACTTCGGTGGTGTTCAGTGGCGCCTGTTCTGATCTAACACACGCAGGCGCCACTTACTAATCCCCCTACTGACGACAATAATTGCTTAGTCGCGGAGCCGGCGTGAGTGAGCTCTCCCTCCGGAGGGCGCCACTACGTCCGTCCAACGACAGCCCCCATGGAATCGCTGATACCGGTGACCCCGACGGAACCAACCCAGGCCACGGACGTGGAGAAGACATCGAAACTGAGGTCACCGTGAGAGCAGGGCATGAAGGGCCACAGAACTTGAGACATTTTTTTTAAATGCTGATGAATGAGAATGAGGATGATGAAGATGATGCTACGGATTTCCATTTCGGTCTGAGACTACATGACAGGGCTGTACTCTACGCTTCCTTTCATAATATATCCGGCGTCAACCAGGCCCGAGAGATACAGGCACCTGCAGTGTTGGTCAGGAAATTTGAGCAACACTCTCTCAGAAACACATCCATTAAGTGGATGAAACTCGACTGTGTGGTCCCAGTCTTCCCAACTGAGTCTGCAGCAAACTCAACTCTGGGTAGGAGCCGGTCGGGGCACAAAAACCCACATGACTCTGATGGGATTCGAACCCAGCCGGGAGTCCGCGATGCTAACCACTTCGCCACGGCGGCTGGTGGGAAAGTAAAATATTTAATAGTGACATAAATTAAACATATCTTTCCTTCAAATTCTTATGGCAGCCTGAGAAATATTTAACTGATACTACAATTTCTAAATTTCGCAAAGTGTTCGTGAGATTTCGACTTGGTATTTATTTTGTGATTTGAATGTCCATCAAATATATCACTAAAATCCCAAACTGTCCATTCTGTCACCAAACCGAGCCGAAATACATGTTTTTGATTGTTTGTCCATCCTATAAAGATGTAAGAGATAAATACGTTTGGCCTCATACTAGAAATGTTCATCAAATATCATTGCTTTTTTTTTTTTTTTACTGTAAAAAGAAAAGAGAATTGCAACGCGCTCTGTAGTTATGTACATCTTCAAAGCACTGAAACGAAGAGAACTGCTATCAGTTAACTCTCAATGTCAGAGTAAGGAAGAACACGAATTTTTTATTATGCCAATATTTTTTTTATCATAATGTTCAGTATATGCGCCCAGCGCCTATGTGTTTCTACTTTTGTTTTTGACCTCATTGCAGATAGGTCGGCCAGTAAAAGTGTTTGAGTTTCAGTTTGAGAACTGCACTTGTGTTTTGTTTCAGCACTGCTTTTTAACTACGCATGTTGTTCGTTCAGCACCACATTTTAACTACACATATTGTTAGTTCAGCACTACTTTTCAACTACACACGTTGTTAGTTTCAGCACTACCTTTTAACTACACATGTTGTTATGCGGCACTACCTTTTAACTGCACATGTTGTTAGTTCAGCACTACCTTTTAACTACACATGTTGTTTAGTTCAGCACTACTTTTTAACTACACATGTTGTTAGTTCAGCACTACCTTTTAACTACACATGTTGTTAGTTCAGCACTACCTTTTAACTACACATGTTGTTAGTTCAGCACTACCTTTTAACTACACATGTTGTTAGTTCAGCACTACCTTTTAACTGCACATGTTAGTTCAGCACTACCTTTTAACTACACATGTTGTTAGTTCAGCACT
>JADBJO010033365.1:12500-14671 GCA_016801955.1 Conus betulinus
GCATGGTATTGACTGCTCCATGTGACGTGCCTTTAGCATGGCATTGACTGCTCCATGTGACGTGCCTTTAGCATGGCATTGACTGCTCCATGTGACGTGTCTTTGTCAGGGCATTGACTGCTCCATGTGACATGCCTTTAGCATGGGATTGACTGCTCCATGTGACGTGCCTTTAGCATGGCATTGACTGCTCCATGTGACGTGCCTTTAGCATGGCAGTGACTGCTCCATGTGACGTGCCTTTAGCATGGCATTGACTGCTCCATGTGACGTGCCTTTAGCATGGCAGTGACTGCTCCATGTGACGTGCCTTTAGCATGGCAGTGACTGCTCCATGTGACGTGCCTTTAGCATGGCAGTGACTGCTCCATGTGACGTGCCTTTAGCATGGCAGTGACTGCTCCATGTGACGTGCCTTTGTCATGGCATTGACTGCTCCATGTGACGTGCCTTTAGCATGGCAGTGACTGCTCCATGTGACGTGCCTTTGTCATGGCATTGAACTGCTCCACGTGACGTGCCTTTAGCATGGCAGTGACTGCTCCACGTGACGTGCCTTTGTCATGGCATTGACTGCTCCATGTGACGTGCCTTTAGCATGGCATTGACTGCTCCATGTGACGTGCCTTTTGTCATGGCATTGACTGCTCCATGTGACGTGCCTTTAGCATGGCATTGACTGCTCCATGTGACGTTGCCTTTAGCATGGCAGTGACTGCTCCCATGTGACGTGCCATTGCCAGAGCATTGACTGCTCCATGTGACGTGCCTTTAGCATGGCAGTGACTGCTCCACGTGACGTGCCTTTGTCATGGCATTGACTGCTCCATGTGACGTGCCTTTAGCATGGCAGTGACTGCTCCACGTGACGTGCCTTTAGCATGGCACTGACTGCTCCACGTGACGTGCCTTTGTCATGGCATTGACTGCTCCACGTGACGTGCCTTTGCCCAAGCTGCGGCAGGACTGTGTGAAATCCAGCAATGATAGGAAGGTCGGAACCATAGGAGCCGGAATAATGTCACAAAAGTGGCACCTATATACACCCCCCCCCCCCCACACACACACACACACACACACACACACACACACAACACGCACACGCACACACACACACACACACTCACACACACACACACACACACACACACACACACACACACACACACACGCACGCACGACACACACACACACCTCCCCCTACCCCCTCCCCAACCTTCCCTACCTCTTCTCCCTCAACCCCTCCGAGTGGCTCTTCCTTCCTTCTTGCTCGTTTGTTTGTTCGATGGTTTCTTCTTTTTTTTTTTCCTTCTGTATCTTTTTTTTGGTCTGTTCTCTTGATTACGCGTGATCTACTGTCTAAAGAACAACATGCAGATTTATTACAAGTCTAGATCGTTCTTATGCACGAACAGACTACAGATGAATTCACCTATCGTTCTTATACACGAACAGACTACAGATGAACTGACCTATTGTTCTATACATGAACAGACTACAGATAATTCACCCATCGTCCTTATATATAAACAGATTACAGATGAATTCACCTATCGTTTCTTATACATGAACAGACAACAGTTGAATTCACTATCGTTCTTGTATCTGAACAGACAACAAATGAATTGACCTATCGTTCTATACGTAAACAGACTAAACATGAATTCACCTATCGTTCTTATACATGAAACAGACAACAGATGAATTCACCTGCACAGCAGAGCAGTCGCCTAATCCATCTCTCTTTCTATATGCCTCACTGATACTGTCTGTAGGTCTGTCTGTTCTGCCTGTCTGTCTGTCTGTCTGTCTGTCTGTCTGTCTGTCTGTCTCTCTCCTCTCTCCTCTCTCTCTCCTCTCTCCTCTCGTCTCTCCTCTCCTCTGTTTGTGGTGTGTGTGTGTGTGTGTGTGTGTGTGTGTGTGTGTGTGTGTGTGTGTGTGTGTGTGTGTTTTGTCAGTACTGTGTGTGTGTGTGGTGTGTGTGGTGTGTGTGTGTGTGGTGTGTGTGTATGTGTGGTGTGTGTGTGCGTGCGGTGCGGGCGGTGCGTGCGTGCGTGCATGCTGCGGGTGTGCCTGTGTTCGTAGTGCGAGTGTGTTTTGTGTGTGTGTGTGTGTGTGTGGTGTGTTTTGGGTGTTGTGTGGGTGTGTGTGTGTGGTTGTGTGTTCGTGGT
>JADBJO010033366.1:0-5000 GCA_016801955.1 Conus betulinus
AACACACACACTGACGATTTGAACAAAACGCAGTGACACACTGTGCTCTCAGAAAAATCATGAAATCTTGGTGCGGGTCAGGCAAAAGACGGATCCCGGGATTGGTTTATTTGAATTTTGATCACTTTATTTTTCATCTAGTTGCGAAGACAGGGAATATTTTTCGACCTTTTCATGACGAGTTTTCAGCAAATAGTACTGGATGTATTTTATTTACAAACTTTCGTGAAAAATGATGGCCGATCAGTAAGTAAAGGATTTTTTCATGTTGGCAGAGGGCTTCGCTCTCCCTACTGCCCTTGTGGCGACATACCTTGCTTCCCTTAGGACCTGACTGACGGCGCAAGAAACACGGTAGCCCCAGACGAAGGATTTCACAGTGTAGAAGAATAGCTTTACATATTGGTGATGAAACCGATCCCCACCCCCCCCGCCCCCCCTCCCCCCCCCCCCCCCCCCCGCCCCCCCCGACCCCCGTCCCAAAGAACATTCAAATTCGCGAAAATTGATCACAGCAGTGTTCCATAGCGAACAGTTCTGTAGAAGAATTAGCTATTTATTTGTGATGAAACCGACTATATTTTTCACAAAAAAATTCCACATCACAGAAACTGATCGTAGCAGTGTTTTCCATGGGCGTGGTGTGTCCTACAAAAGGAGCTAAACGTTTTTTGATATGAAACAGACTTTTTTGTGTGTGGTTTAAACGAAGAACATTTCAATAAGATGGGAAATTGATCGTAGCAGTTTTCCATCGCGATTGGTACCCCTGCAAGAATGAGCTACCCACTTTGTGATGAAACGACCTCTCTCTCTCCTCCTCTCCTCTCTCTCTCGTCTCCCTCTCTCGACCTTCCTCATCTCACTCTCTCTCTCTCTCTCTTTTTTTTTTTTTTTTTGAACGAAGAACGTTAATTTCAAATACTGGAAATTGATCCTGGGAGTTTTCCATGGCGAAATGGTGCTGCAGAAGAATTGGCTGACCCCCGTTTTGTTTTTTGACGAAGAACATTAATTTGAAAATCCGACTTTTTTTGTTTTTTCTTTTTTCACGAACCATTCAAAGTCTGGAAATTGATTTTCCTGAGAAGTTTTGTGTGATAGAGTTTTGTTTTTTTTTTTTTTTTGCCAAGCCCACACATTCAATTCAAGGAAACCACTTTTTTTTTTTTTTTAGCAAGTTTGCCGTTTTTGTCTTTTTTTTGTTTTGCCCTCCTCCCTCGAAGAATTGCCCATCAATTCGTAAATGAACCAGCTTTTTTTTCGTCCCACTAAGAATTTTAAATGGCTGGAATTAGGCGCTGGCACTTTAAAAAAAATGGCGAATGGCCGGCCAAGACCTAGCTGAAAAAAACGAACCTTGAAAAAAACGACCTTTTTTTTTTTTTTTAAAAAAAACGAACCGAACATTTAAATATAAGAAAAATTGATCCTAGTAGTTTCCATGTGGCGAAAGGGTGCTGCAGAAGATTTAGATTGACCTATTTTGTGAGGAAACCGACTTATGTCTCCACAAAGAACGTTTCAAATTTATGGAAACTAATCATAACAATTTTTCATGGCGATTGGTGCTGTACGTTTTTTTTACAATGAACCGACTTTTTCCCACAAAGAAAATTCATATTCATGGAAATTAATCATAGCTTTTCCATGGCGAACGGTGCCCTAGAAGAATGAGCTAACCAATTTTGTTGATGAAACCGATTTTTTTATCCCCGCACAACAAAACATTCAAAGACACGGAAATTGATCATGGCACTTTTTTACTGGCGAATGGTGCTGTAGAAGAATTAGCTTACACTTTTGTGATGCAACCGACCTTATTTTTTCCCCAAGGTCATGGAAATTGTTCCCAGCAGTTTTCCCATGGCGAATGGTATCTTAGAAGAATGAGCGAACCAGTATGTGATGAAACCGACTTTTTCACAAAGAACATTTAAATTCATGGAAATTGATCGTACCTGTTGTTTCACGGCGAAAGGCGCTAATATATGGACCTAGGTGTATGAACTAGACCGTATGCCTAGTTCATACGCACAGCTAAAACGCCAGCTAGATGACGTTACTGTTAATGGTATCTGGAGAAAAAAAAAAATGGCAAGAATATAATTCAAACTCGTAGTTTTCCAGACTTGTGGTTCTAACAGACGACATCGATCGTGTCTTAGTTTGAGGTGGTAGGTTTCAGAAGAAAGAACCTGAATCATAGAATCCACGGCCGGATCAGTTACATGAGAAGGGCGGGGAGGGGGGGGGGGGGGGGTCCAAAGAGAGATCTGTTGTAGCTCCTTCCTCAGTGGGGAGAAGACGGGGGAGGTGGAAAGGAGAGGAGGTACAATGTGGCAAAAACGTGACGTCATCTGTTGAACTACTAGTATTCTGCTAATGCATCACGGAAACTGGCGTTTTCTCTTGTTTTGGAGCGTTTGTATGAACATCTACAAGAAAAACATGCTGGACTAATAAGAACAAGCTGGAACGTGCAGGACAGCAGTGATGCTGCCAGAACGCGACATAAAGAGCAATGTGTTCTCAACGTTCCGCCGCAGTTTCAACGGTTGTTACCCACCACCCCCACCTCCTTCTCCACACCATCACAACCACCACCTTCCATTCTTGCTACCACAGCCACCGCCACCCCTCTCTCCTCCCTCCCCATCTTATTATCTCCGATCACCTCCTTTTCGTCTTCCCTAATGTCCTCTCAGCTTTGCATTGACAGTAAAACAGCGAAATGCCGTTTTGCAATAAATAGCCCCCCACCCCACCCCCCCCCCCCCCCCCCCCCCCCCCAGGAAAAGCTTCGGAATGGGAACTGCTGATTCTGAATGCAAGAACATCGGTCAGGATCTTTCAGTCGTTATTGCTCGTGCACATGTATGCATAATGTATGGCGTGGTGTGTCCGTGAGTCTGGCAGAATTAATGTGAAAAGTTCCAGAAAGCAAGAATGGCCTTTGATTGTTCGTGCAGTTCTTTTCAAACTTTCAAAAGAAGTTTGACCAAAGAAGGACAGGAAACAGGAAAACACATCTTCGTCTTCCGCCCATTCAAAGAGGGACAAGGAACAGGAACAGTGCTGCTTCGTCTAATTTTCCCGCCATTCGTCCTTGTCACAGTCCCGTTCGCTCGCCAAGGTAACTAACCTTTTCCCGTGCGAGAGGATTGTTCATGTTGCTTGGGTTGCCCTCCTAGGTAACCACATACGCCAGGTTCTGTTATCTGCTGTGTCAGCAAGTTCGGGCCTTTCGCCTGTTACGTAGGCTGTCTGCCTCTTGATATCAACACATTTCCACCGTTGTTCCCATTACCTATGGACTAACATCCAGAGTTCAAAGATTCTCAATATCGGCTATTATCTACGGTTGTCCCATGGTCACAAAGCTTCCCAACGTTGCCTAAGATTGTCCCAGTTTTAAAAAAGATTCGCAACGTTGTAGATTACTAATGTGGTTTGTCCCGTTGTCACCGAGATTCCCAGCGTTGTCGGGATTACTGGGTCTGGGTGTGGGTTTGTCCTAATGGTCCTAAAAAGTCGTGTCAACGTTGTCTGTAACTGATAGTTTGCCACGTGTCACTGATTCCAAACCTTGCCTGTTATCTATGGTTTCTTCACTGTCATTAAGTTTCCCAACGAAACCTGTCACCTAGGGTTTGTCACAGTGTCGCAAACTTTCCTAACGTTGTCTGTCACCTAGGTTTTGTCACAGTGTCGCAAACGTTCCTACACGTTGCCTGTCACCTAAGGTTTGTCACAGTGTCGCGAAACGTTTCCTAACGTTGTCTGTCACCACTACCCCGCTGGGTTTGTCACACAGTGTCGCGAACGTTCCTAACGTTGTCTGTCACCTAGGGTTTGTCACAGTGTCACAAACGTTCCTAACGTTTGTCTGTGACCTATTGTTATAAACAGAAGTTTGCTTTCTTCAGTGATTTTTTTTTCTTTTCTTTCTTGCCCATCAGCCAAACCTGTCATAAGAATCCAGACTGTCTCTGCAACTCACCCGCACTGTGAGGACCAGAGTTCCGATTCCTCCATTGTCTTCGTTCTCTTGTCTGCCTCTTGGCCGACACTGGGCAAACTGGCTGCGATAAAGACCCACCGACAACACGGGAAGTCTGCTGACAGCGGGAAAGACTGTAACCCGTGATCCTCTTCAGAGGGACGTCAGACCTTGTGACGAACGCTTGTGCTGTGTCTGGAGTTGTTGCTGGCTTCACCTGTCAACGAAACGGCAACGACTGAGGCTGCAGGATGCCCGAGCAGCAGTTCGCTAAGTGGTGGCCTTTTTCGGACGGTGGGCACTGCAGTCATTGAAGTAGGGGCTAATACACCACGGTGGCGCTTCCATTGGGTTCTGTTGTGTCGCGTCCGGTGGTCCGCAGTGGCATCTAACAGGGAGCGGTGATGTCCCTTGACGTCTCAGTGAAACCCCTGGGCGTGCCTTCACGTTATGTGAACACAGCGCTATGCTCCCAAGGGTGGTGCAAGATAGCTTCCGGTTGGGTCGGTTCGGCAGTTGAGGACAGTATATCTCTGGGTCCTATATTGGCATCTCGGATGTACACTCTTTTTGTACTCCCAGTTTCTTATAGAACAGGAGTACTTTACAATGGGAACGCAGAAATCTGCTTCTGTGTGTCTGTCTGTCTGTCCGTGTCAAAATGTGTTTCCACTCGCTCCGACAAACTTCTGGGCCGATCTTTCTGAAATTTTGTAGGTATGTACATATGTGGGTCACGGATGATGCCCGATGTTTTGGCTTTTACCAGAATAGCCGTTACTAACGGCTTATAACGGCCCAAAACGTTTTTTCTTCTTTATGGAATATCTCAGTGACGAATGCATTGTTGACGCATGTTTGATTGTGACGTCAAATACATTGTGATGCATGTTTGATTGTGACGTTTTTTTCTTCTGGAAGATAAACTGGGAGTAACTTTATATATGCTTTGCAGCTGTCTTTTCTTTGCCATTGTTATACACAGAAGTTGTGCTTC
>JADBJO010033367.1:2500-5000 GCA_016801955.1 Conus betulinus
GGGAGGGAGCCTCCTGTCCCACGCACCTAGGGCCCTCGTTCCGGGTTGGAGAGAACCGGCGAGGTCGCTCTCCCACCGTCGTCACCGATGGCACGCCACCATCTACGGACCGTCAAGACGCCGACCGCGCAGAGACCCAACGTGTCCGTCGGAGTAACCGCGGCAGCCGTTCGAACTCACACTGGGACTCGGCGCAAGCGGGAAGCGCTGCAGCCCGAGTGGCGGGATCGATCAATTATCGCGCACCCTTTACCGCCGGCACCGGCTCAGACCTCGCACGCCGAGCGCTCGCGTAAATGCCGAAGGAGTATGCGTGTACGGAACGGGGCGGACGCGCCGGGCGAGCAGCCGGGCGAGACCCGGCCGCGATTCAGCTCGCCGCCCGTTCCCACACCTTAAGCAACTTCCAAACCCCTGCGGAAGCTCATGACGGCCGCGCTACCTAATCTTCAGCCTTAACGTGGCGGCGCCCCCCCGCCTTTCCTGCTCTGGCGCCTTGCCGAGAAGTCTGGTATGACTGACAGTGACTTGTAGTTGCCCAGAGGGTCACGTTTGATAGGTCCTTCCCCTGCCCCCCCCCCCCCCCCCCCCCCCCCCCCCCCCCCCCCCCCCCCCCCCCCCCCCCCCCCCCAATGGGTTTTCCCTTGGGGGAGGGTGGGGTGTTTTCCTCATCTTACTCTCTCTCGATTGTTGTTTATTACCAATATTCTCGTTATTCTCTATACCAGTTGTTATTTATTTATTTATTTATTTATTTATTTATTTATTTATTTATTTGTTACATATTATGATTCTTATCGTTATAATTCCTTATGTCGTTCTTCTCACTGTCTGATTGCTATTTACTACCAGTACATTTCTCGAATTATCGTTGTTCTCTATTCGTTATTATTAGTGTCATTATTTTTATTTAATTTATTTTATTTATTTATTTATTGATTGCTTTATTTATTTGTTATGACTCTTATTGTTATAATTGTATGTTGCTGTTGTTGCTGTCACTGTTATCATTATTATCATTATTGTTATTACTATCTTTATGGTCATTGTTATTGTTGTGATATTGTGACTGCTATAGGTATTATCATTATTGTTATTATTATATAATATTGCCATTATTACTGTTCTCTTTTGTCTGTGTGTTTTTTTTTTTGTTTTCTTCTTCTTTTGGGGGTGGGGGTGGGTGGGTTGGTGCTGCATCTTCGGCCTCCGGTCTTCCCCCTCCCCCCCAAGCAACATCTTCAGCCTTAAGTGAGTGGCCAGACAGACACAGCTGTTATAACCAGCTCATCACCATCATTTCTAGTCTTTTACTCCTTCCTCTTCTTCATCACGTGATGATCGTATGCACATACAGGCATATATCTTCACGTGGACCCGGATGGCAGGGGGGGGGGGCCTGGCTGGCTCCTGCATCTTCAGCCTTAAGTGAGCGGCCCGAGAGACAACACAGCTGGTGCAACCAGGTCCTCATCATCCTTTCTATTCATTTTCTCTCTTCTTCTTCTTCTTCTTCATCTTGCCATGATGAGACCATGACATATGCACATACATATGCACATACACATGTCGATCTCTTCGCATGGCAGGCTTCCTGCATCTTCAGCCTTAAGTGAGCGGCCCGAGAGACAACACAGCTGGTGCAACCAGGTCCTCATCATCCTTTCTATTCATTTTCTCTTCTTCTTCTTCTTTCTTCATCTTGCCATGATGAGGACCATGACATATATGCGCATACACATGTCGATCTCTCTTGGCATGGCAGGCTTCCTGCATCTTCAGCCTTAAGTGAGCGGCCCGAGAGACAACACAGCTGGTGCAACCAGGTCCTCATCATCCTTTCTATTCATTTTTTCTCTTCTTCTTCTTCTTCATCTTGCCATGATGAGGACCATGACATATGCGCATACACATGTCGATCTCTTGGCATGGCAGGCTTCCTGCATCTTCAGCCTTAAGTGAGCGGGCCCAGAGACGCAACTGGTGTCTTCATCATCATCATCATCATCATTGTGTCTCCTTCTCCTTCTTCTTGTTGTTCTTCAGCTTGTGATGATCAGGACCATGACACACCTGTCTAGACTTTCAGGTGTAGCTGAAGGGCTCACTGGTTTTGATGCATCTTCAGCCTTAAGTGAGTAGCATCTTCAGCCTTAAGCGAGTGGCAAGAGAGACGCCACAAGTTCATGATCATTTCTGTTGTTTGTGTCTCACCTTGTGATGATCAGGACGAAGACGTGTACATATATTTATAGGTATATATACATATATACCTCAAGGGCTGGTTTTTTTGCTGCATCTTCAGCCTTAAGTCAGTGGGAAGTGTGTGTGTGTGTGTGTGTGTGTGTGTGTGTGTGTGTGTGTGTGTGTGTGTGTGCAGCCGTGGCGCTCTCTCTCAGCATCTTCAGCCTTAAGGTAGTACGCTTTTTTTCCTCTTGGCATCTTCAGCCTTAAGGCAGTACGGTTTTTCTCTCTGTGCTCTCGGCATCTTCAGCCTAAA
>JADBJO010033368.1:0-2500 GCA_016801955.1 Conus betulinus
ATATTTTGTGGCGTTGTTTTCCACTTTCGCTTTCCCCATCCCTTTTCATTCCCTCACTTTTTAAACACTTTCTTGTGGACTGTCTGAAAGATGCCCGTGTCTGGCCTGATCGTGTTCATGGGGAATCGAGGCTAATTTAATTTAACTTGCAGAAATGTGAAACACACTTACCAGACTGTGGTCTAACACAATCGGTATGATCAACGCAAAGCATGAAACGCGAACCAGGAAGCGACACCACATGCAGCCCAAACAACCAATGCACACACCACACGCGCATGTCACCGAGAGAGACAGATACAGAGACCACAGACACAGAGTGGAAAGCTAGAGATATAAAGAGACAGACAGAGAGAGGAGAGAGAGAGAGAGATATAGGAGACGAGACAGACAGACCGACATCCAGACAGACAGACAGACAGAGCAGAGACAAGAGGAAAATAACGCACAGCGAGACCAGACAGTCAGGAGACACAAAGACATCCGAGATACACAGACAGACAGACAGACGAACGGACAGGTCATGGCTGACAAAGGACAAACCTGGATACACATACCCAGAGAAATATAATTATCCTCTACTTGTAAATGTTTGGAAACAAGACGCCGAGAGTCAAAGAATCGTCGCCTTTTCTTCTGAATTTAAAGACTTGATATAGTAGAATTGTATTTGTGATGTGGGAGTGATGTGTGTGTGTGTGTGCGCGCGTGCGCGCGTGGTGCGTATGCGTGTGTGTGAGTGTGTGTGTTGTTGTGTGTGTGTGGTTGTGTGTGAATTGTTGTGTGTGTGTGTGTGTGTTTGAGTGTGTGGTTTGTGTGTGTGTGTGTGTGTGTGTGTGTGTGTGTGTGTTTGTGTGTGTGTGTGTGGCCTGCATCGTGCGGTACCTTTTGTTTGTGTGTGTGTGGGGGGGGGTGGGGGGGGTTCGGGGGTAGTGGTGGGCTGCTTGGCGCACACGCTCACTCTCCGCGCTTCTACAATGAATATGTGAGGAAACCAGGAGCAGACACTAATACTTTCTTCCATTACTACAGTAATTGTTTGTCAAAGGTTTATAACTAAAAAAAAAAATGGCTGGTGAGGCGGGGGGGGGGAGGGATTTTGGAGAGGTAGCCACATCTGCCTTCAAAACACAACCATTTAAACTGCACATCCACAGTCAGCTTTCGTCCTGTGTGTGAGATTCATCAGTCGAACTCAGCGGATTGTGTTTTGTCGTCCTTGGTATCAGATAGAGATGTTGTGATGTTCTGTGCACATCCAGTCTCTGACAGTGTCAGTTGGGTTGTTCGTTGTTCTCGTCTCCATTCCGCAACCTCGCGAGAACCCTTCATCAAGGGTCATAATCCTATAGCTGTATTACCTATCAATGAATCAGATTTTGACCGTAAAGCCGATATAAAACAAAACAGTGTCCAAACGCAAGAGAAGAAGAGAGTAAAATAATGAAATACGTCTGTGAAGAAAGAAAGAAAGAACGAAAGAAAGACAAAAAGAGACGGTTTGTCTTTGTGACACAGTGTAACTAAACGCTGCAAATGATGAAAAGCGACCTGTTGGTGGAAAAAAATAGAGAGGTACAAAGCCGTGTAGGATCTCGTTTGTGTGATGTGGTCTATTTTTATCTCCATAGCCTATTGATCGAAATTTGCACGTTTGTCAGATCAGTCTTTTCTCTTCAGCATAGAACGTCCGAGACTATAACGCCTAACGTCACAATGTCACAAAGTAAATCAATCTAAATCATAACGCCTAACGTCAAAATGTCACAAAGTGAAGCAAATGTAAATTTGAGCTACGTGCTCGTGAGGACACCCCTTCCTTCCAACCCTCCTCTCTCTCTCTCTCTCTCTCTCTCTCTCTCTCTCTCTCTCTCTCTCTCTCTCTTTCAGCCCTTTCCCTCCTAAACGTAATCTACTTCTATTCGTGTACATCAACCAACTTCAAATAACCGTGGAAACACATCTCTTCAGGAAAGTTGAACAGAAAGTTTTTTTTATTATTATTTTTAACAGCTCGTTTCACATGTCCGTATTAATTATTATTTATTAAACAGCTCGTTCACATGTCCGGGTCTTCCGCTAGATTTGTCTGGCAACTGTAGAGTTTTACCAGCTGATCAGCCCAGATCACTCTGATTCTGCAAAGAAATTACAGCTGTCAGAAGAGTAGTGAAACAACTACTAACTCACCCAGCTCCTCAAACAGTGGTGCATTCCTCTCTCCTCCCTTCCCTCATCTTTGTTCCACCCTCCCCCCCCCCCCCAACACCCTTCGTATTTCTGCTGTCCCCTCTCTCTTTTTTTCTCCTATTAACAGTCAAGACAGCAGCAGCGGCCCGACACCTACTATAACGCCAGTGCCGCCTGAAAGCAGGTAAACACTTATTCCAGATTATGTAGTTTTTTTTTTCCCTTTTTGACTTCTCTTACTCCTTCCACATATACACACCTCACTCACTCCCCTCGTCCTAGCTCCTTCCTTCCCTGTCTTCCCCACTTC
>JADBJO010033368.1:7500-10000 GCA_016801955.1 Conus betulinus
AGAGAGAAGAGAGCTGAGCGACACACACAGAGAGAGAGACACAGACACACAGAGAGAGAGAGATTTTTAGAAGAGTTCTAGTCATTGTCGAGCAGAAGTGTTCGAGTCTTCACTGAATTTAAGTCTAGGCGATGAAAAGCTGCTATTGGTAGTACATTGCCTGTTGCATGTATGATTGAGTTCCTGTACCACTTATTGAACCTGAAGGTCAGTGGACTGTCTTTTGTTCCTACATTCTTCAACGTTTGTAAATAAAAGGATCCTCTTCATTTCAATACCGCCTGATGTATTTTTTCGTCTGCAAGCCGAACACCTACCACGGGATGTACAACGAACTCTTACAAGCTAGGCTACTGCGCTTATCTTGTATTGAGGAAGTCATCGCTTTAGCGTTTAACATGTGTAAACGAAAGAAGAAAGATTTCGACTGCCCGAAAATTAATAGTATTACATGCGTTTCAGTCATAGACTGTATTCTACAGCTAATTCATTAATGAAAAAGAATATGAGGCTCAGTAGGCAACCTTGTCTCACTTCTCTCGGACAATTAAAATAATCAGAATAACAACATTTGTTATGAACACATTGCCGACACAGGATCATAAGTACTTCTTTAGACCCTATACATTTTGCCATTCACACCATTCTTCCTCAAAAACTGCCCATCATGAATTCTTGTTCACAGAGTCAAACGCTCTTTTTTTTTTAATTAATTTACGCAATGTAGAGTTTGGAATTCTTTAGTAGGCACTTCTGTATGACAACATAAAGGGTGAAAATATGGTCGACTGTACTATAACCTCCTCTGAAACTTGCTTGCTTTTCAAGAATTTTTTTTCTTCTTTTGCCCACGTGGATAGTCTTTTCGTAAAATTGTGCATATAAACGTTACTTACAACACTTCTTAAAACTATGCCACGATAATTATCTAGCTGACTGATGTCCGCTTTCGTGTATATTGATATGATCATGGATTGCGACCACTGTTTACGGAAAATTTCATCGATAACACACATTGTTTCAACAATTCACCTATGATTTTGTCAAGGCCTGCGCTCTTCCTAGACTTGAGATGACCAATACTGGCAAGAACCTCCTGTCTGGAAATCGCTTCATGAAATGGTGCATCAGAAACATTCAATGTTTGTTCATCACCATTGACCTCGTATTCCTCAGGGTATGGCGTTGTATCTAGTTCATTAAAATAATGAGAAGTGTTCGTACCACTGATCCATAGCTATAGAATTGTAGATCACTGATTTTCTCTTCGCTGACCTGATGTCCGACAAAATAGTTTAGAATCATGTACTAACTGCTTTAGCTTAATTAACCTTGCTTGATCATACACTGGACTGAGAGAGAGAGAGAGAGAGAGAGAGAGAGAGAGAGAGAGAGAGAGAGAGAGAGAGAGAGAGATGCGGTTACAATTCAGTCTTACCAGTCGTATTACTACGTGTGTGCGCGCTCGTGTGCGTGTGTATCTGTGTGTCCGTGTGTGTGTTTTGTCTGTGTTTTTCTCTCTCTCTCTCTCTCTCTCTCTCTCTCTCTCTCTCTCTCTCTCTCTCTTCTCTCTCTCTCTCACACACACACACACACACACACACACACACACACACACACACACACACAAGCGCGTGCGCGCAAACGCACACAGATTCACAAACGTCGCGCACTTGCGCATGCAAGCGCGAATGAGCACATACATATTAAGCAAAATAAATGACAACATACAACGATGATGCGTAAATGTAATGTCAGTTGAAGCGACAACAGAAGGGTGTGTGTGTGTGTGTGTGTGTGTGTGTGTGTGTGTGTGCGCGCGCGCACTTATCTTCTCATATTCGGCGCAAAAAGAAAAGAAAAGAAAAGAAAAAAACTGCTTTGCGCCGAACATGAGAGAAGTGCTTTTTCCCGCTCTTTGTTTTCACTGTCCTACATGTTACTTGTCTTTGTCTGAAGAAAATCCAAGAGGTCGAAATGCGTGGTGTTTCGTCCTGTTCTTTATTTGTTTGTGTCCTTGGCGGTAACTAACCCCCTCTTTTTTTTTTCTACATTTTGCTACAGATTGTTTGCTTGTTACTACAGTCTTGCTTTTTTGCACTTTTCTCGCGACCGTGTTTATCTGCGTTCAGGCAGTGTTTGCAATTCCTGCTTATTTATGATACTTGAAAAGAGAATCATCCTTTCAAAAATCACTGGGTGTGTTTTGTCTTGTAATCTGTGTGTCTAAATTGTCTTGCGGAATCACTAACAGTTCTTTCTTAAAACTTTAAAATCACATTCGTGAAAAAAGCGACTCAGGGGTATTCATTAAAACCACAATCGTGAAAAAAATGGAATGGCAAAGGCCGTCTTCTAGTCCACAATTATTCTCTTGTTTCTCATACCGATGTCCATGTGAATACGTTCAATACTGCAATAATATCCATGTTCTACATAGACCATGCAGCAAAACTTACGTTGATAAGCAATTATGGAGTGAAATTGTTATTGCTGTTGT
>JADBJO010033369.1:0-14668 GCA_016801955.1 Conus betulinus
CATGCGCTCTCCCCCCTCCCCTCCCATACACCCTCTCCCCGCCTCCTCCCCCCCCCCCCCTCCCCCCCCCCCCCCCCCCCCCCCACACACACACACATACATACGCACGCACAGCACGCACCTCCCCATCCAACATTTTACCATTTCGCATGTTCACACCTTGCTTCGTCATCACCCTTGTCACCTTTTCGTGCAGGTCCGATTTTCATCCTTCTTACCTTTTCCTCAATCAGCATTATTCATTGCCACCCCCCCCCCCCCCCCCCCTTCCCTTCCTTCCTCCTCCCCACTTCCGCCCACCTGTTACATTCATCATTCTCACATTTTACTCCAGTCTAGCATTCATCCTTTTCGTTTTTTTCCCTGTCCTACATTCATTGTTTTCACGTTTTTTCCCCGCTCAATATTCTTCATTCTCATGTTTTATCACCACTCCGAAATGTTTCATATTCACGTTTCCTCCATCCAACATTCACATTTTCACGTTTGCCTCAGTCCAACATTCATTATTTTACCTTTTTTCCCCATCCGACATTCATTATTTTTCACCATTTCCCTGATCGAACATTCATCATTCTCACGTTTTCCCCCGCTCTCCCAAATGCTTTATTTCTCACGTTTCCCCTGTCCGATATTACTCGTCACAACTTTCCCGTAAATCCAACATTCATAATTTTTACGCTTCCCTTCTTTTAACATTCATCATTTTTTGCGTCATCCTCTTCATCAAGTTCGTCGTCATTCACCATTCCCACGTTCTCTTTTCTAATTTCGTCTGTCATTCTTTCATTCTTCTTTTCTGATCGCATCCAGCATTCATTTTTCTCTGGTTCTGTTCTCATTCCATTCATCTGTAGATTACACTTACGATGTCCGATTTTCATGTACTTCCCACGTTCCTCCCTCTTATCTCTCCCTTCTCCAGTTTCCTGTTCATCATTCTCACCTCTCCTTTTCTCTCTTTTTTGTAACGCTCATCTTTCCCTTGTTTCCTTTCTTTTATTCTGGCCATCACTGCACCATTTCCCACGCTGTCTAGTGTTCATTTATCTATTGCCTCACACTCCTTTCTTCATTTTCTCCTTATCCCGCCCTTCATCGTTCTCACGATATATTCCCATCCACAAATCTGTCCGTCACCTTTCATACGTCATTTATCGTTCTCACATTCTTCTTTTCACTTCTTATTCATAGATATCACTCACTTTCTCTTTTCATCATACCCCTCATTTATTATGCTGGTGCTTTATTCATTTAGATCATGAATCTCTCACTTTTCATCTCCTTTCGTCCATCCTTTCATCATTTTAGCGTTTGCCTGTTTTCTTCCAATCAGGGCCAGATGCGCCGTCCTCAGTCTCTTGCCGTCTCATCCGAACTGCCCTTCATCACTCACATGTTAGTCTCTCCCGTAAACTTTGTCATCATTTTCACCTTCGTTCTTTCCCCATCTTTCTTTCATCATTCTCACTCTTCTTCTTTTTTTCCTGTCTCTTTCACCATTCTTTAGGATTTCTTCCGTCCGTTATTGACCCCTTTTCCTTCTCCTGTTGTCCCTCGTTCGTCATTCTCACGCTCTTTTCTCAATCCGTTCATACTTTTCGTGTTTCTAGTCCCGTCGATCATGCACCATGTTCTCGTTCTTGTCATTTAGTTATAACCTTCACGGTTTTTCTTGTTTCATTGTATCTGTTATCCATATTCCTTCTTTCCTTCCTTCGTCATGCTTACTTCTCTTGTTCTTGTCCTTCATAACCATTCCCTCCGTTAACATCTTCTCATTCTTCTAATCCCGTCTATCATTCGCTACTTCTAGTCCTATCCATCACTGAAATTTCTTACGTTCTTCCCCCGTCCATTATACATCGTTTCTCATGTTCTTCTCTATTCATCTCGTCCATTTCGTGTTTTTTTTTTTCCCCCACCTCACTTCGTCCATCATTCTCGTCATTACTTTCATCTCTATTTTCTTCTGTTACTGAAACATTCTAACAGTATCTTTATTTTTATTTAGTGCAGTCCATCGTCCTCTCTCCTCTCTCTCTCTCTCTCTCTCTCTCTCTCTCTCTCTCTCTCTCCTCTCTCTCTCTCTCTCTCTCTCTCTCACTCTCTCTCTCTCCGTGTCCCGTCTCCTGTTCATCATCATTTCACCTTTTCTTCTTTTCACCTCGTGAAAAAAAGTATTGTTCTCTCCTTTCATTTTTCCGCAGTTTTGTCCATCACTGGATCATTCTCAGGCTGTTCTGTTTTCATATAGCTTACTCTGTCATTCTTATGCTCCTCTCGTCTTGTCACTCTTCTGAACCTCCTCTTGCTACTGTCCCTGCCCGCCGTACATCATTTTCAGATTCCCCTCATCCCCTCTCCTTCATGGATGTAATGGCAACTCACCCCACCTTTCGTTTATAATTGTCTGTTATTCATCGTTCACGTTCATTCCTTTCATACTTCCTTCACTATTCTTAAGTTCCGTTTTAACCCTATCCATTATGCGTTCTTTTCACATTCTTATTACCTCGTCCGAACAATTTTTTTTTTCATCATTCTCTCGTTCTTCTCCCATCCCACTTTCATTTTCCTCTCCTCCTCCCCCCCCCCCCCCCCCCCCTCCCCCTCGTCATTTATTCACCATTTTTTCCCTTTTCTTATCATTCTCACATTGTCTTCACGTCCCGTTCATCATTCGTCATTCTCACACTCTTGTTCCATCAGCCATTTATTGTGTTCACATTCTCTCCACGAGTCAGCATTCATTTTCACTTTCCTCTGACATCAGTCATTCGTTGCTTTCGAGTCCTCTCTGCTCATTCATCATCGTTTTCACATTCTTCTCCACTCAATCAGTCATCGTTTTCACGTTCTTTTCCACTCATTCATTCATCGTTTTCACGTTCTCTCCACTCATTCATTCGTCATTTTCACGTTCTTCTCCACTCAGTCAGTCATCGTTTTTCACGTTCTTCTCCATTCAGTCAGTCCATCGTTTTCAAGTTCTTCTCCACTCAGTCAGTCATCGTTTTCAAGTTCTTCTCCACTCATTCATTCATCGTTTTCACGTTCTTCTCCACTCATTCATTCATCGTTTTCACGTTCTTCTCCCACTCAGTCAGTCATCGTTTCACGTTTCGTTCTTCTCCACTCAGTCAGTCATCGTTTTCACGTTCTTCTCCACTCAGTCAGTCATCGTTTTCACGTTTCTTCTCCACTCAGTCATTCATCGTTTTCACGTTCTTCTCCACTCAGTCATTCGTTTTTTATGTTCTTCTCTACTCCGTCATTCATCGTTTTCAAGTTCCTCCTCCCAGTCGGTCATTCATCTTTTTCATGTTATTCTGCAGTTAGTTACTTACCATTTTAAAACGCTCTTCTCCGGTCATTCATTGATCCTTTTTCACATTCTTCTCCCGCCAGTCATTCATTCGTCATTTTCACCTTAAATCACAGCAACAAAGTTCTTGCTAAAACCAGAATTGTATTATTTTCTGATTTTCCTCATTCTGAAATATCCTAATCCAAGAATGTGCACGTGTCGAAAAAAGATAAGAATTTAAGAATAATAAGAAGAAACTGCAATTGTTTCCTATGCAATTTGGAAGCATTGTTAGCATGATATCTTTTGACAGAACATAGACGTTTGTAAGACATTCTTGGAGAGCAATTTTATAGTCAAGCCTCATTTCTGATACCAAGAGAGAAAGATGAACTATTTCTGTTCATCAAAGTCCAAATTCTTTTATTGCATACAAGGAATTTAACAGACATTTGAATTCTTTCTTTTCGCGTGAAAGTGTTGTTGGAATTGTATTTTATTGTTAAAAATGCCAGAAGATCGTTTTAAAAAAAGCCTCTGGAAAAAATATACATTTATAGTATATCAGGCCCGTTTCAAGAAAAGGCTGGTGCACATAAGATAATAAACTCGAAAAGAAAAGGTAGGCCTAAGTAATATTTTTTTGTGACTTCAAGAGTCCAGTTCAATTCAAAATCATGCTGCAAAACTCGAGCCAAGAGTAAGTGGTGACGTTCCACACTCTGTAGTGGCTTGGCTGAGGATCGAGCAAGGCGCAAACCCCACGTATATGAGCGATACTTTGTGTGGTGGCTTCCCACTTGTGTGTGTTCTGTGTTGTGCTGTGCTGGGAGAGAGAGAGAGAGAGAGAGAGAGAGAGAGATAGAGAGAGAGAGAGAGTGTGTGTGTATGCGCGAGCGCGCGCGCAAGCGTGCCTCTGTGTGTGTGTGTGTGTGCGTGTGTGTTTGTGTGTGTGTGTGTGTGTGTGTGTGTGTGTGTGTGTGTGTGTGTGTGTGTGTGTGTGTGATACATACGTCTAGCGTGCGCGCGCGTATGCTTGAATATATGAATGTGTGCGTGCGCGCACGTGTCGTTGTATATGTATACATGTGTAACGCGAGGGCGCGTGCGTGTATGTGTGTGTGTGTGCGTATGTTTTGCGAGCGCGTTTTGTGTGTGCGCGTTTGTGTGTGTGAGAGGTGTGTTTTTGTGTGCGGGCGTGCATGGTTATATAATTAGTGTGCGCGCATGTATAGTCGTGAGTGTGCGCGCGCTTGTGTGTGTGTGTGTGTGTGTGTGTGTGTGTGTGTGTGTGTGTGTGTGTGTGTGTGTCAGTGTGTGTATGTGCGCGCGTTGTTTCTGTGTGTGTGCGTGTGTGTGTGTGTGCGCGCGCGCGCGCGCGAGCGCGTGCTTATTTTGTGTGTTTGGGCGCGTGTGTGTGTGTGTGTGCGTGCGCGTTGTATGTGTGTGCGCGGGCGCTCGTGTTTTTTGATGTGCGTGGGGTGGGGGTGGGAGAGGGCAGCGAGTGAGTTGACACTTTCGAGCCAGCCATGTCAATTGATGTGTTTGTGGAGGATCCGTAGGATAGGGAACAGACGGGTAAGGAGAGGCGTCGAATGAAAGACTTTTTGTGTTGTTTGGACCAATTGTGCTGCTTTTTTTTTGATTGACTTTGTCAAACAGGTCTCCATCACATTTTTTTCATGTAGGTTTTTTTTGCACATTGCTGGGAATACGGCTTCACTTGGTGTAGATCGCGGTGTCCCCCCCCCCCCCCCCCCCCTCTCTCCCTCTCTCTCTCTCTCTCTCTCTCTCTCTCTCTCTCTCTGTCCCTCTTCCTCCCTCCCTCTCTCTCTGTACTTATACCCTTTTCTCTTGTGTTTACTACTGCTCCTGAATGATGCTTTAATGTTTGTGGCATTGACTTTAAAGGCTCTAAAATGTGAAAATTAGAAGAAGCGAGGTTTTCATATCAGCAATTTCTGTTAATCTTGAGAATCTGAATGTGTAAGCGTCGGTAATATCTAGTCATCTTTTCAGAATATCCATCCCTACCCTTCAGTGTATCATTATTACTTTTGTTTTGTGTGCCACTCCTACTTACGACCTACCTAAGGTACCATTAAAAAAGACATACGGTATAATATTCAGGCGATATTTTCATTAAGACAAATGCAAATCTAAGAAGACGAGTGAGATGAACTTAAGCACAAAATATTTATCACTTGGAGATAAATACATTTAACTTGTACATGGGGTGATATGGGCTGACACATTCAGGAGAGAAAACACTAATAATGATTTTTTAACGGGGGGAATCCGACATTATTGCTACAACATTAAGTGTACATGGCAAAACTTCGCAACTTGCATAAGACGAAGTTTTGGATACTCACTTGACAAGAAATTACATAGGCAATTTAGAATTTGATAATGACAGGAAGGAAAAGGTCGAAATTTTTGACAGCAGCTGATGCTTACCCATGGGATCAAGATACATACAACACAATAAAGCTCCGTTACCACAGTCACTAGCCTCGTCCGATCAAAATTGATGTATGAATAAGTTTAGTTCTTAACCCTGCACAGCTTGTTGGATGAAGGACAATCTACAGACAGCAGAGCTGTTAAATTAGTTCTTGGCAATCTGATACATACAAACTTCTTGAATAGCAGAGCTGTTAAATAAGTTCTTGGCCATCTGATACATAAATCTGATACATACAAATATGTTGAATTCATACCATGAAGGTGGCTTAACATCTTTTTCAGAATAAGGTAAGTTGTCAAAAGCTAATCGTTTTTTATTCGAAGTCTTTGTTGTTGTTTGAATTCAGAAACAGAGAAAAGTATTGTTAGGCTCTGGTAACGAGTACCTGAAAAGAGCTAGACACACGCTGTCTCTCCCCCAGCCACTTGTAAATTATAGAAATGAATTATAAATTAAAAAAAAAAAAAAACGTGTTCTTTCATCTGTTACATCGGGTCCAACAGTGCCTGTCGTACCTCACTAAGAGAACCGACAGGTCAGAATTAATAATGATTATATTTCGCTGACGACAGGTGAAAAAGATTAACATTTTATTAGCTGAGAAAGATGGTAATGTGAACATTTTTATATTTTGACACTCAAGAACATTTGAAAGCCGTGTATCAAAACTGTTAGAAACATGCTACCAGATGGCACAGTCCTAGATTCACGCACACGTTCTGCATTAAAAAGTCATTTGAAATACAAAAATAATTTTGTCTTGGTATCACTAATATCTGTTTCTTTTCCCAGGTCCGTGTGAAATGATTGGGGCATAGCACTGAAGAACTGTTCACCACATTCCTCCAGTTCTGTCGGTTATGTTCAGAGGCCTTAGGCTCTACAGATGGTGTCCCTGTCCCTCCATCAGTGTTGTCAGTCCATCGTCTCCTTCCCCTTGGTCTCGCTCCTTCAACACTTTCCTGTAGGATTATTCTAGCAGGGCCGTTTGGATCTTCATGACAATGCCAACTTAGCTTCTTTGCTTTTGCTGGTGTCAGCAGATCTTCGTATGGCCCGGTGGTGTGTGTGTGTGTGTGTGTGTGTGTGTGTGTGTGTGTGTGTGTGTGTGTGTGTGTGTGTTTTTTAATGGTCCGGCACACTTGTTCAGTTGAGATATGATCAGTATATCTGACGTATGTCTTCCAGTGGCTCTTCATTTCTGTGCTTGGGGTTTCTTTCTTCCAGGTCCATGTCGCGTGTGCTTATAGTAAAAAAAAAAATACAGCCGTGCATGTAGGAGCCAGGTGTGTGTTTCACTGAGATGTTATTGTCTCTCCATACAGGGTTCAGTCTGCACAGAACTGATGTCTCTGCTGCTCTTAAGAGGGTATTGGATTGAAATCCCAAACCGCTGAAAATAAATCCCAGATATATGAACTGTTTAACAGGTCCTAGCTTCTGTCCATGGTTGTATCGGTACTGGAGATGTTGTGGCTGGCCATTAGCTTAGTCTTTCTCGGTGTTGATATCCATAGTATGTCTCGCAGATGTTTCATTTCAGTGTTTTAACAGGTTTATTTAGTTCCTGTTCAGTGCCTGCCAGGCCATCGAAGTTCTCTGCAAAGTGAAGGTTGGTGATAGTTCTTGTAATGCTAAGTGTGTTGACATGATCTTCAAGTGGATCGTTCATGATGCATTCCAGGACTGTGTTGAAAAGTATTGGAGAGTACATTACTAATCTAAGTGATCTTGCGGTTGTTCTGGCAGTGTTGAAGATTTTTCTTGCCATTGGAAGTGTGACGATTAGTGATGGAGTCTCTTTGGCGTCAGCCCTCTCGCCAGTGTGCCAGGTTTTGTTGCAGATGGCGGTTGTTACATCAGTTTACTGCCCTTTCCGCCATATTCAGGTGTTCTGAGCGATGTTGTCAATGCATTCAGCCTTGCCGTGTTTTTCAGCGACTTCACTGTTACTACGACTTCGACAGAGTGTTGGAAAGTCATCTCAATTTGCTGAATCCTGAATAATCAGCATACCTGGATCTCTTTCGCTCTGTTGTTAGAGCTCAAAACAAAAATTCCTCCGTCTTCTGATGATTTCTTTTTGCATGAGACAGCCAGCGTCTTTGTCCTGAGTGGTGCTGACTTTAATTAAAGTGTTAACGATCTTATTTTCATCCCGTCTAACATTCACCATTAGCATCCTCTTCTCTCCTCATTCCGTTCCGTCTGTCATTCATTTTCATCACACATGTCCACTTCTCATTCCTCGTCATCATTCATCACACACTGGCATTCTCCTTTCCCATCCCGTCTGCCATTCACAGTCCCCACGTTTCTCCTGTTCTCATCTGTCCGCCATTTGTGTCTTCGTGCTTCAAGTTCTGCCACTCATCGTTCCCGAGTTCTCTGCACAGTCCTCATTTTTCACGATCTTGACTTTTTGCTTCCAGACACCCATCATTCATTTATTGTTCTGGCATCTGATTCTTCGCCTCTCATTTTTCCCCCCTCCGGTCCATCATTGATTCTTCCCCAGTCGTGTGTCGCCGTTTTTCTTCTCAACCGTTGTTGTTCATGACCACGTTTTCTCCCCTCTTTCTCCAGTCCACCGTTCACCGGTTTTACATTTTGCACGTCCCTTCCTGTCTGTCATTCATCCTTTCTCCCGTTCTGCCCCATGCCATCTCGTGTGTCATTCATAGCTCTCGATGTGTCTTCCTCTCGTTCGTTTCTCCTCTACCTTTCTCCTCCTACTCCTCCTTACCATTATTATCATCAACATCATCATCATCATCATCATCATCTCACTGTCTCTCTCTATCATCACCATCATCATCATCACCATCATCATCATCATCATCACCATCCATCATCATCATCATCATCGTCTCTCTCTCTCTCTCTCTCTCTCTCTCTCTCTCTCTCTCTCTCTCTCTCTCTCTCTCTCTCTCTCTCTTGAGAGAGAGAGAGAGAGAGAGACAGACAGACAGAGAAGCGATACAAAGGACAAAGGCAAATAACATGGCTGAAAGAGAGACAAAAATGAGAGAGAGAGAGAGAGGAAGAGAGAACGAGCAAGCGAGAGAGTATCAAAAAGAAGATAATGGGAAAGTGTTTTCAACACATAGTTAAGATTCATGTATATACTTATTTCGCCTTTTTTATGTTTTACTTTTTTTTCCCCATCCAATCCTGTTTTTCTATGATTTTATGCTTTTTTCTAGTTTATTTGATTTAGAGTTAATTTTTTGTCTTGTAATTAACCATCATTGATATCATCTGATCAGCCATTTCATTCAAATAACTAAATGGTTACACGCGTATGCTCACACATACTTGTACATACGCAGCTACGTTTACACGCAACGCCACACACACACACACACACACACACACACACACACACACACACACACACACACACACACACACACACACACACACGTGCGCGCAAAAACATGTACACAAATACACACGGACACACTTACGTGTTGTGTGTTTGTGTATGCTGTGCGCGTGTTCGCGTGTGTGTGTGTGTGTGTGTGTGTGTGTGTGTGTGTGAGGAGAGAGAGGGGGGAGAGAGAAGAGAGAGAGAGAGAGAGCATGCATGTGTTATTTATGACTCGTGAACGCAGAAGTGTGTGTGTGTGTGTGTGTGTGTGTTAGATGTGTATTTTAGACGTTATTTTGTTAAAACTTGTAAAGGGCCCTGTAGCCTACGTTGTTAGGATGGGCGCTATAATACGTTTACATATATTTCTAGATAGATAGATACATAAATAGATATTCATATATGTGCATTGGATCTAGTATCGCACGCGTGCGCGCAAAACCAGGTACACAAATACACACGGACACACACTTAACGCGCGCGCGTGTGTGTGTGTGAGTGTGAATGCTGTGCACGTGTTCATGTTCGTGTGTGTGTGTGTGTGTGTGTGTGTGTGTGTGTGTGTGTGTAACCTCCCCGCTCATCCCCCGCGATGTTTTTAGACGAGTTTTGGTTTACAATCGTTTATGTTCTTTTCCTTCTTTCGGCACACCATTTGTGATTTAGTTTTCGTTCTGTTATTTTCTTCCCTTCATTTATTCCTTTCTTTCGGACATTCGTTTGATTGTTCGTTCGTTCGTTGTTGCATTTTTTTTTTCTCTCGTGCGTTTGTTTCGTCGGTCAGTCGATCGGTCGCTCGTTCATTTGTTCACTCGTTCAGTTGGTCGTTCAGTCATTCGTTCGTGAATTTGTTCGGTCAGTCGCTCGTTCAGTCATTCATTCGGTCAGTCGGTTGTTCAGACATCATTCGATCGTTCAGTTGGTCGTTTAGTCATTCATTGATTCAATTGGTCAGTCGGTCGTTCAGTCAGTCATTTAGTCATTTATTCGTTCAGTCAGTCAGTTGGTTGTTCAGTAAATCATTTGTTCAGTCGGTCGTTCAGTCATTCATTTGTTCAGTCGGTCATCAGTCATTCGGTCGGTCGGTCGGTTAGTCGGTCGTTCTGTCATTCATTCATTTAGTCAGTTACTCGGTCGCTCAGTCATTCATTCGTTCGGTCGGTCGGTCGGTCGGTCCGTTGCTCAGTCATTCATTCGTTCATTCGTTCATTCGGCGGGCGTACGGTGATACAAGATGCGGGGCGTGACGTGGGGGGGGGGGTACAAGAGGCGGGGATACTGGTCGTGACACGGATGGGGGTGTGAGGGTGGGGTGGGGTGGGGTGGGGAGAAGCGACTACAGGGTTTGACGCGTGGGAAGAGTGGGGCGCGGATGCAGGCAATGCTATGGGTATGGGCTCACGGCTGCAGCGTACAACATGGCAGTGGATATAAAGGACGGGGACACAGCGTACAACATGGCAGTGGATATTAAGGACGGGGACACAGCATACAACATGGCAGTGGATATAAAGGACGGGGACACAGCATACAACATGGCAGTGGATAGAAAGGACGGGGACACAGCGTGCAACATGGCAGTGGATAGAAAGGACGGGGGACACAGCGTACAACATGGCAGTGGATAGAAAGGACGGGGGACACAGCGTGTAACATGGCAGTGGATATAAAGGACGGGGACACAGCGTACAACATGGCAGTGGATAGAAAGGACGGGGGACACAGCGTACAACATGGCAGTGGATAGAAAGGACGGGGACACAGCGTGTGTAACATGGCAGTGGATAGAAAGGACGGGGACACAGCGTACAACATGGCAGTGGACATAAAGGACGGGGACACAGCGTACAACATGGCAGTGGATAGAAAGGACGGGGGACACAGCATACAACATGGCAGTGGATAGAAAGGACGGGGGACACAGCGTATAACATGGCAGTGGATATAAAGACGGGGGACACAGCGTACAACATGGCAGTGGATAGAAAGGACGGGGACACAGCATACAACATGGCAGTGGATAGAAAGGACGGGGACACCGCGTACAACATGGCAGTGGATAGAAGGACGGGGACACAGCATACAACATGGCAGTGGATATAAAGGACGGGGACACAGCGTACAACATGGCAGTGGATAGAAGGACGGGGGACACAGCATACAACATGGCAGTGGATAGAAAGGACGGGGGGACACAGCGTGTAACATGGCGGTGGATATAAAGGACGGGGGACACAGCGTGTAACATGGCGGTGGATATAAAAGGACGGGGACACAGCGTACAACATGGCGGTGGATATAAAGGACGGGGACACAGCGTATAACATGGCAGTGGATAGAAAGGACGGGGGACACAGCGTACAACATGGCAGTGGATATAAAGGACAGGGGGACACAGCGTACAACATGGCAGTGGATAGAAAGGACGGGGGACACAGCGTACAACATGGCAGTGGATAGAAAGGACGGGGACACAGCGTACAACATAGCAGTGGATAGAAAGGACGGGGACATAGCGTAGAACATGGCAGTGGATATAAAGGTCGGAGACACAGCGTACAGCATGGCAGTGGATATAAAGGACGGGGGGGACACGTCGTATAACATGGCAGTGGATATAAAGGACGGGGACACAGCGTACAACATGGCAGTGGATATAAAGGGCGGGGATACAGCGTACAACATGGCAGTGGATATAAAGGACAGGGACACAGCGTACAACATGGCAGTGGATAGAAAGGACGGGGACACAGCGTACAACATGGCAGTGGATATAAAGGACGGGGGACACAGCGTACAACATGGCAGTGGATATAAAGGACGGGGGACACAGCGTATAACTTGGCAGTGGATATAAAGGACGGGGGACACAGCGTACAACATGGCAGTGGATATAAAGGACGGGGGACACAGCGTATAACATGGCAGTGGGATATAAAGGACGGGGGACACAGCGTACAACATGGTAGTGGATATAGGGGACGGGGACACAGCGTATACCATGGGTGGAGATACGGACGGTCGGGGTGACGTGGAGGAGATGCAGATGTAGAGTGTTACATGAGTGAGGGGTGCAGAGAGCACAGATTTCAAGGGTTTGGCATGGGTAGAAGCACGGGGGAGGGTGTGTGTGTGAAGATACAAGGATTGTAGAAACAGGATGTAACATGTTTGGAATGACTCCATTGCGATGCTGGACACACTCATCACCAGTACAGACGGTGTGCTCTCCTTCATGGTCTACACGCAAAATGACCCACACAGACCAATACTTGCAGTTCGACAACCACCAACCTCTGGAACACAAACTTGGGATGATTCGAACTCTCACCCACAGAGCCAGTACCATCTGCTCAACTCAAGAGGCGCAGCAGAAGGAGATAGATCACCTGAAGGAAGTGTTCACCATCTCGAGCTACCAGAAGTGGGCCTGGAACAGCCCAGGAGGCAAAAGATCTACCCCCTAACCCCAACCACAAGCAAGAGAACAACGAGAGCACAAGGGACACATCACCATTCCCTGCGTTGGAGGTGTAAGTGAAGCTCTGACCAGGAAGATCAGGAAACTAGGGGTCACGGTCCGTCCCTAGCCCACCACACCATCCGCAGCTACCTCGTCGCCCCCAAGGACAAAACCAACAAACTCGACAGATCCGGCGTCATCTACAGAATAGACTGCCGTGACTGTGACCAACACTGTGTCGGAGAAACAGAACGTCCCCTCCAAAAGAGACTCACAGAGCACAGGAGGGACTCTTCACCTGTTTTGGAGCGCACCTGCACTCCAAGCAACACCAATTTGACACGGACAACATCAACATCTTGGACAGAGAAAACAAGTGGTTCCAGCGAGGGGTCAAGGAGGCCATCTGCGTCGCAGCCACCAACCCCCCGCTCAACAGGGACCGGGGCCGCTACACCTTGCCCGCGGGTGTACGCTTCACTGATTCGATCACGTGACCTGGGTATGTCCCATGGTTGCGCGGTCTGAATCGAGTTCACTCAGTCAGCAACAGCATCGCAGAGGAAGATGGCCGGATGGCTATCGAAAGCTACGAGTGAGTAGTGTATTTTCTTTTGTTGGGAGACTAGGTCTAATTCTAGGTAGCAATATGTTTTGTTTTTTTGTTTTTTTTTATTCATTGGGGAGGATGGGGGGGGGGGGGTGGGGGGGGAACGGCGCAAAATTCAGGGCGTGATACGTTTGGGAATATGGGTGGAAGGTGGGGGGTGTGGGCGCAGATTCCCACGCCTGACCTAAATGGGAGGGGGGGGGGGGGGGGTGAATGCGGATTTAAGGGCGTGACATGGGTCTGGGTCCGGGACGCGCGGGTTTTACAGCATGAACAAGGTGAGGGTTGGTAGGGGAAGGCACGACATGAATGGGCATAAAGGGTGCACAGATTTTGGGGCCTGACATGGGTTAAGGTATGGGAGGCGTGGGTTACAGGGCGTGACAAGAGTGGGGGACAAGGGAGTGAAGATGGAAGGGTAGGGTGAGCGTACAGGGGGCGTGGATGAAAGAAGTGATGCGGATGGGCATATTGGGACAGAGGGGTGACGATGAAAGAAGTGATGCGGATGGGCATATTGGGACAGAGGGGTGATGATGAAAAGTGATGGATGGGCATATTGGGACAGAGGGGTGACGATGAAAGAAGTGATGCAGATGGGCATATTGGGACAGAGGGGTGACGATGAAAGAAGTGATGCAGATGGGCATATTAGGACAGAGGGGTGACGATGAAAAAAAGTGATGCAGATGGGCATATTGGGACAGAGGGGTGACGATGAAAGAAGTGATGCAGATGGGCATATTGGGACAGGGGGTGACGATGCATGGCGTCACACGGAAGAAAGCGGGTGTGGATGGAGGGTGTGAGGTTGCTGGGCATACATTGGCAGAGGGGGGTGTTGTTGATAAAGGGCGTGGCATGGTGGGCATATTGGGGCAGAGGGGACGCAGATGAAGGGTGTGGCGTAGGCGTCTTACGGAGGCAGAGGGAGTGGATGATGGGCGTGACAAGGTGGACGTATTGGGCAAAGGGGGCACGGATGAAGGGCGTGACATGGGTGTCGTATTGGGGCATAGGGGGCTGGATGAAGGGCGTGACATGGGTGTCTTATTGGGGCATAGGGGCCTGATGAAGGACGTGACATGGGTGTCTTATTGGGGCATAGGGGCTGGATGAAGGGCGTGACATGGGTGTCTTATTGGGGTATAGGGGCTGGATGAAGGGCGTGACATGGGTGTCTTATTGGGTATAGGGGCCAGATGAAGGACGTGACATGGGTGTCTTATTGGGGCATAGGGGGATGAAGGGGACATGGGTGATTGGGGCATAGGGGCCAGATGAAGGACGTGATGGGTGTCTTATTGGGGCATAGGGGCCAGATGAAGGACGTGACATGGGTGTCTTATTGGGGCATAGGGGCCAGATGAAGGACGTGACATGGGTGTCTTATTGGGGCATAGGGTGGGTGTCTTATTGGGGCATAGGGGCCAGATGAAGGA
>JADBJO010033370.1:0-14667 GCA_016801955.1 Conus betulinus
CTCCATTGAGGTGATTCGGTAGTAACACAGTGGCTCCTGTTATGTGTCAGCTCATGACTGATGTTGGGTGTTCCCAACAGACTGCAGTGCTGGAGCTGTGGCAGGATGAGCGGGTGTTGTAGCTGTGGCAATTGGGAGTTGCAAAGAGTTTGCATTGGAGTGTGTCACTGAAGAGCTAGGGATGACGAGACGGAAAAAAGCAAATGGGAAACGGAAATGAGAAAAGAACAAAAGGAAATAGGAACAAAATAAATAGGCTATGGCTATGCCCAGTGATGTGTAATTAAGTCCAGGGTAAATGCAAAACCCTGCTGGTCAAGTTTATTTTTGTTCACTGATTTTCTAATGGGCAAGTGGAAAGCAAGATTACTGTTTAGCCCAACTCATATTCTTCTCATACATGCAAGTGTCATATTGTACTGTTTATTTGGAACAAACATGTTTTTTAAGTCTGTCTCAATGTTTCTTGACGTAATTCAAGACAGATGGTCTGATGTTGAAGAAAGTGTGTAGATGGGATGTAATTCAGACAGATGGTCTGATGTTGAACCTGAGATGACAGCACCAGGAGAGTGTGGGAAAATATGTAGTGGATACTGTGGACAGATGGCCGCCAGTCAGTGATTGCAGAAGTGGTATTGCATGTTCAGACTTGGAGGATCTGTTCAGGAAGGCTGGCAAGAAGAGAGTTCCATTATGTACTTCAGGAGATGCAAAGGCATGTACACCAAAGTGTTGTCACATTTGAAACAAGGGTGCTTGTGGAAGGTCTGAAGCCTGAATTCAGGGCAAAGTAATTTATCTGTCAGTAACCAACCACTTTATTTATATTCATGCTGTCTCCATGTGTATGGGTTTTAGAGGATGCACATATGCATTGTTGAGAAAGAAAATGTTCAGTTTTAGAGGATGCACATATGCATTGTTGAGAAAGAAAATGTTCAGTTTGTTTCCTTTTTTTCAGGGAAAGAGCCTTAATTAACCCTCTTGCATATGTTTCACCTGTATCTGGCCGCGCTGGATGTCTCCCCTGGTGTTTGTTACAGCCACAATTGGCCGCATGTGCTGTGTTAGTTTCCCTCACACACTGCGACCTTGTTTTTAAGTCAAGGCCGGCCGAAAAAGAAATGGGCATTCCTGAGACGTGTCCAATGAAATCTTAGCAGTAGTATGGGGTGTGGGAAACAATTCATTCACAAGACTAGGGTTGTGAGCTGACCGCATTCCATTGATTTCTCAAAAAAAAAAAAAAAAAATACTAGGAGCAGTTTTAGGCTCAAAAATGGAAATGCCAGAGGATTAAATTATTTCACAATTGAACTTGATGATGGTGTGGAAGAATGTTTGTGCTGTTGAAGTTGCCAACATTGTTACTTATCGCAGTCTTTCTCACTGTTTTTCAGGCCATGTGATCAACATCCAGACAGGGGAATGGGTGAACAAAAGGAGTGTTCTGAGGGCTGGCATGGACTTCTTTTACCAATACCTCATCAAGGGCAGACGCTTTCATAGCAGGTCATATGCTGACACACCTCACCTTTGAAGCACCATGGTGCATGCCATTCCATGTGATTCATGATTCAACATTTCATTGTCCATATATTATGAAACTGATTTTTTTTTAATGGGTATATTTGTCTGCAGTGTAGCAGAAAGCAAAGTCAGTAAGAAGTGGACAGTAAAAATGTTAAAAAAACATTTGAGTCATAAGATATAAAACATAGTATATCATTTAAACTGTAGTAAAGAACTTACTACAAAGATAAAACATCGCATTTAAACCACAGTGAAAAATGTCCTGCAAAGATGTGAAAAATTTCCTGCAAAGATGTGATGATTGCTGAGATTCATATGACATTTGGCATGAACATTTACATGCAAACTGTATGGAGACCTTGTTCTGAGATGTTCCAGCTAATGTAACTTCGAATTTTTTTCAGATGTGATCAATATTTTCATCATATGATCAATATTTTTGATGTAATCAAATTTAGACATAGACTGTGATAATACACTGTTGAGATCAGTATTCAGTATTCTAGAAAAGGCTTTTTTTCACTTTGACCTACCTTCTCTTTAAAAGTTTCAATTTTAATCTTCGTTTTCAATTCGCACTTGACGTGGTGTCCCTGGCTGGCTAGACTACTCCTGGATTGTGGCCATGGTCAGGGCTGCCTGTCTCAGCGGTGTTCTCTTCATCACTGCATGGCTTGGTGTCCATTTCTCTTCCTCTGTTGTTGGTTTATGTGCTGTGGCTCCATGGCTTAGCTGAATTAATGCAACTTTTATGAAGTACATTGTGCAGCTTTTAAGGATGCTAACTTTGTGGCAAAGCTTCCTGAGGAAGGATACTCTGACTCATGCTAGTTCCATGACTCTGCTATTACTGCTGTCTGAAGGCCATTGTGGCAGATGGATGAATTATCCCCCCCCGTACTATCATCCCCCTTCCCCCCTTGAGAATTGGCTGAACCAGTAGCACTGAAATCTGCAGCTTTGCAAAATAGTCACTGTGCCTCATGAGAGAGTTGTTCAGTCGTCTGGGCTGCCCTCTCAGATAACCCCGTATGCTAGCTTTTGTTTGCTGTTCAGAGAGGTCGGCCTGTTTTGTGCACGTGGCCTAAGCCAGCAGCGAACCATCTGGTTGACAGCTGTGCGTGGCAGACAGCCCGCAGTGAACCATGTGGTTGTCAGCTGTGTGTGGCAGACAGCCCACAGCGAACCATCTGGTTGTCAGCTGTTTGTGGCAGACAGCCGGCAGCGAACCATCTGGTTGTCAGGTGTGTGTGGCAGACACAGCTCACAGCGAACCATGTGGTTATCAGTTGTGTGTGGCAGACAGCCCGCAGTGTGTGTGGCAGACAGCTCACAGCGAACCATGTGGTTGTCAGTTGTGTGTGGCAGACAGCTCACAGCGAACCATGTGGTTGTCAACTGTGTGTGACAGCCAGCCAGCCTGTGAAGGAGAGGCAGACACATCAGCAGGAAGTAGTAAATGCCTTCTGCACTTGCCAGCTAAGTGTAATAGTGAAAGGCAAGATGCTGGTTTTCTCCCCACTTGACCTACCACCACCAGTCTTCAGGCTGAGACAGTCAGCCAAGGTTCTGTGGGGAAGTATGTCATTCAGGCATGTCAACAGTCCCATGGCAGCAGGGGAATGGTTTCTGACAAAGAACTGCACTTCATTGGGCCAAGAAAGGAAAATGTGTCATACTGTGGTGACACACTGTCCTAGGGGAGAACAACCTGTCTTTCAGTCTGTTGATGTTGAAGTCACACAGTGCAATATTCAAGTCACAGGATTGTGAGGTCTGGTTCTTTGAAGCTGTTTGCATGTTTATTGCATGACATATTGACTGTGGTCAAGTTTCAGTTTAATTACACATACATTACTGTGGTGCAGGCGCAGGCAGGAGTTATGTTCCTGTACTAAAGGAAACACGATTCCAGGTTTGGTCCAAGTGCAAAATAAGAGCAATGGCCATGTGATTTTCTGATTATTTCCTTTAGAGCGCACTGTGCTATGGCTGTTGTATTGAAATATGTGTCCTGTTTTCTGACAGCTATGTATACTTTTGTCTTTTTTGTATTTTGTAGATTAATGTGCATGTTCCACCGGGATACATGCTCATGCACAACGGTGCCTGAATAGTGAGGGTAAAATAAGCAAAATTCTCCCCATGCTAAATTCACTTCTAACCCTTAAGTTACTAGTGATAGTAGGCAAGTCTGCAGAAAATGAAAACGGAATTGCATTACAGCCCTCCCTTCTTTTGCACACTACGATGAAGCTGTTCACTAATATTGAGGAAGAGAATGACCTATTGAAGACTTTTTTCAGTAAAGGCAGCCAGTCACTGCACACGCCTCACACATCACAAGCTCTGAATCAGCCGTGACAGTGGGCAGATGTTAAATACTGTCATCGGTCATTGTGTAGTTCCCATCAGAGGAGAAATTCTACGCATGTTCACTGAACGTGTCTTAACGCAAAAACTAGGTTTCGTTAGCATGTGATATGCATACAGCATTAGATATGCATAGATGGCCTCCTTTGTCTGGGAATCGGTGTATGAAGGATGTTTCGAAAAGTAACTGTACATGTTAGAAAATGCCATCTGTGTTTGATGTCATCTTGATTGATACAAGCAACTGAATTCTGTTGATTCCCTTCCCCCAGCCCCCCCCTGATCAGTTCCCGCCCTCCCCTCCCTCTAAAAGGATGATGATTTACACTTGAAAAAGCTGTTGTTACACGAAAACTGGTTACATTTTGTTATTTTGCTGAGATCATGCAAGATGGATTGCATGTACCCTATAAAATGCATTTGGCCTAAGTTTGTGTAGAATAAATATTACAGCGTCCAGTTGTGTAGGGTGAAATTGTACAGGAGAAAACTTTTTGGGAAAGGTTACAAGACACATTTTTTGGATGACCTTGTCACATCTGGGTTAATGTGTAAGTATGTAGAAAGGGGTGGAGTTTCGCACACTTAAGGGTAAAAAAATTGTGTATGAGAGAGAGCATTTTGAAAATTTCATTCCTGTTTTCTTGGTTTTAGGTTCACATTACTGAAAAAAACCTTTAGAATAGGTATGCTAGTAAGTCCACCTCAGGTTAACATTGGGCAAGATGTGTCTCCTTTTCTTCGTATCCTAATGACTAAACTTCCTTGTCAATATTTGTGTGCAAGGCATCTTGCTTTCTTTTTTTCATTCTCCAGGAGCAGTTTTCTTTGTTTCAGTGGGAAGTTGGTTTGTGCTGCAATTGACTTGCCAGACACTGGTGACCATATAATGGAACCTATGACATGGTTACAACATGATGCAAAAGATGTTAAGAGCTCTGGGCTTGTTTATCATTTAGTGCTTGCACAACCTGTTATTTTCCAGTCTTTCTGTTCAGAGAAGGTTTAAGCATCTTCTCTGATGTCTGACCAGGGGATTTCAGGAATGGCAGACCCATCAGTTTGTCACAGCCTGGGCAAGTGTAATTCACCCTGACAGGCTCCTACCCAGAGTTGAATTTGCTATGGGCTCTATTGGAAAGAGCAGAAGCGCACCGTCGAGTTTTCATCCACTTAACACACACACCTTTGAGAGTGCTGGTCAATATTCCTGACCAACACTGCAGGTGTCTGTACTTCTCAGGCCTGGTTGGTGCTGGAATGTATTATGAAAGTACGCTGTACGCTGTCAGATTACAGTCCTGTCACACAGTGTCAGGCCAGAAAGGGACTCCATAGCATCGTGTTCTTCATCCTGATCCTCACTGATCTGCACAACTTTTCAATGTCTGTGGCTGTATCTGCCGCACTATCAAGGTGACCTCCGTTTCAGTTCCCTGTCTGTGTCTGTGCCCTCGGTGAGTTTGTATTGAAGTCATTGGTGTCAGCAAGTTCATTGGTGTCAGCAAGTTCATGTGGACACTGGACAGGTGTGGTGGCATCTCCCACAGTGGGACTGTCTCTCACGCTGGTTTCATGACTAAGTAGTGATTGTAGTCTGGCACCACTGATTCTATCAGAATGACTTGGCAGCAGTGCGGTGCCTCTTCTGCTGGATAGTGTCATGGTCACTTTCTTTTAACCCCTCCCTGCGGATTGCCAGTTTTCTGGGCAGTGGTGGGACAAACCAGGTTCTGATGTGGACACAGAGCTGGAAAGAGTGGCATGGGCGTATGCCGCTCAAGTTGCACAGGAGACAGAAGAGAAAAAAAAAGGTAAAAAACTTTTTCACCCGAGATGCTAAAACAGTACGTTTCAGGTCATAGACCCTTTTCTCAACTGCACAGGGAAGGGGGCAAGAAGTAAGAATAAAAGGCTGATTGCTACTCACAGAAAAAGAAAGCAATTAGTAGTAGGAGTGAGTAGAGTTAAACAGTAAAAGGAAGACTTAGAGGGGGGGGGGGGGGGGGGGGGGGGGGTTAAGGAAGGGGGGGAAGGGTGTGTGTGTGTATATGAGCGCCCACGGAAGCATGTGCACATGTCCACCCGTATGTATGTGAGGGTGTACACGCGTGGGGTCGTGTGCATGCGTGCACGTCCTGTCTGTCTGTGTGCTCGCACGGTTGTAAGAATGTGGAGGGAAAGTGTGGAAGGGAGGAGGGGAATTGGAAGGGGGATAGGAAAAAAGAATGTGAAAATTACACACACAGCAAAAAAAAAGGGAGGGGAGGAGGGAGACAAAAAGAATGTGTGTGCGTATGCGCACGCATGTGCGTGTGTGCTAGTGTAAGTGGTAAAGCAGTAAAGGGGAGGGAAAAAACACAGACACGGGGAGGGGGGGGGGAGGAACGGAACGGGGGTGCAAGTCAAGCCGCCGAGTTCATTCCCTTGTGTTCATGCCATACAGGATGCGAGTGCAAGACGGGCAATCACTGAAGACTCCATAAAGAGCCTGTAGAGTCCTGTCGACTGGTTCTGCCACACTGCTGCTACCTTGGCGTGGACAATGCAGTGGATCTGCTGGTTGAAGTGGGAGCCAGTAAAGAAGGAGGCAGTATCCTCCTCCAAGTTTGGATGGGATCTCAAGGTTTTTTTTTATCAATGGTCAGGCTCCACTCTTTCTTGGCTTCCAGATATGATCCACAGAGGGCAGAGTAGTGATGCCATCAATCAGTGGGGGGTTGTTTCTTCTTGTTGCTTTAGTGCCGAACTGGCGTTTTCCGGTCTTCCCATTAGAAAAGTGAAATCCACTCGGTTATTGCCTGTTCCATCAGTTCAGAACCGATTGCACGATCATTTGGTCATATGAGGTTCAGCCTGACTTGGAGTCATGAAGTAGTCTCCTGAGACTGGGGGGATGGCGCTTATGAATCATGCTGTATTTACTCATCTGAAGTGTAGCTCCATGAATGTCCTGTGTTGAATTTTTCGTCTCCATGTCGTTGAGAGCTGTGGGATTCACTCTGGTACAGAAGAGCTTTTGAAGGAAACCTGTTTATTTATTTGACATTAATGTTATCAAGTTAAACACAGGTTTTAAAGTGTTTTAATCTTAATCTTCTTGTAATGTTTTCAGCCTTGAAATTTTAATTGAAATAAGCATAGATGTCAATCAAGGGTGCATGTCAGGGAGGTTCACTGTTGAAATCTTCCTTCTTTTCATAAACTAAGCATTTTTCAAGGTGAATTTACAAATGTAGCAGATGAATAGAAAATTGACTTTAAAAAAATGGGACCTGCCTTCACCTCACTCACTTGGTCATGGAGTCACAGTAATCAAGGGTTAAAACAGGAAAGTGAGGGATGGGTCTGTAACAGAATTGCAGCAGGTACGCCAGATGGGTTTGTGGCCCTGTGGCAAGGAAGTTTACAACATTGGATGAATCGTGAAATGGCACACAAGATCAGACAGTGTCATCCAGAAATCTGGATAGAACAACATTCATAAATAAAGGTGGCAGAAATAAAGAATACATAAAGTATAAGCAATGCACTTATTTTTTTTCTGCTGAAATTTCGATGGAATAATATTCATAAATAAAAAGACAGAAGTAAAGAATAAAGTGTAAAAGAATACACTCTTTTAGTTTTCTTTCTGCAGAAATTTGGATGGAGTAATATTCATAAATAAAAGAGGCAAAAATAAAGAATAGATGATGTGTAAACAGTCCTGTCATTTGGATGGATAATATTCATAGAATAAAGAGGCATAAAAATAAAGTGTAAACAATTCACCGTTTTCGTTTTATTTCTTAATTAATCTGTGATAAAATGAAATAAATCTTGGTTTAAATGTCGGAAAGTTCAAAAAGGAAATCTGGTCAAATTCTGTTAAGCCATGTTCCAATGCATAAAACAGCAGCTTGTTTGTCCAGTTGGTTTCTCAAATAAACGCCGCATTTTCACTATTTTTTGTGGTAGGTTTTGCCCTTTTCTGTAGAATTTGATAATGTATGTGAAAAGTACAGGGTGTATTCACTGCATTGTGCAGCGAGTTGTTCTTTTATTCATATGTCCAGAATTGTGGCCTGGACTGTACCTTGTTATTGAATTAATTGGATGTCATGTTTATGTAATGAGTATATTGTTTTTTTTTTTCTCCATTATGTAAAGTCTCAAAATGGTGAAAAAGCCCAGAGTGAGCTCAGCTATTATGGTTTCTTTGCTTTAAAAAAAAAAAAATTAGTTTGCCCACCATATGGTTTTATTGGTCAAGTAATGAGCATCAGTGTTCACATTGCAATTTAATCTGAAAGTTAAAAACTTTTTTCCTAAAACTTTCGTGGGCTGTATTGTCATCGTTGCACAGGCTCTGTCAACCTCAACATTATGACTGATATTTGGGGGGCAGAAAAAAAATCTTGCTGTGCTTGTCTGGCAGTGGGAAGGCCCTGGTCATACTGTTGCTGATAATGATTGAGGATTGTTCAGTGGTCGGATGAATGGTGGCCATGTGGAAATGGTAATGAGCAGAAGCTTCTGGAAAATGTGTACTGGTATTGCAAAGATATCTCGACTCTCGAGTATGTTCATTGATGTTCATTGGTGACCGTTTTTCCTCCACCTTGGTTCAGGTCAGTTGTTTTTATGGTATGTCTGGTAAAATGTCTGTGTTATTGACCATGGCTTTTAGAAAGAGTTATACTGCTGTCTCTGCTCCCAAAGCAATAATGGTTTTTTCACCATGTTGATGGATGCTCTGTGTCAACTATAGTTGTGGATGTGGAAGTCATTCATGCTAAAATGAACTACAAACATGAAACTGCAGAAAGATTTGTTTGTCTGATTTTGGACTTGTCAGAAATGATTCATGTGCAAGCCACCCACTATTCCCAACTCTCCTGGTTACATTGTTTACTGCTGTGACCTGAACACACTCCATCCTGTCCTGGTCTCTTCACAAAAAGCATGCAAGACATTACCTGGTGAGCTGAGTTACAAGCTGGATGCGAGTTCAGTTCACAGCAATTGAGGTATATAAGCAAAATAGCCAGTAGGGTTGGTGGTCGGGGATGGTGGATGGCACACACACAAGGATTTCATTTCCTCTTGCCTTGTCCCTCTTGCCTTGTCTTTTCACAAAATGCATGCAAGACATGACCTGGTGAGCCGAGTTACAAGTTGGGAGTGAGTTCAGGGGAGCGAGTTCAGTTCACAGCAACAAGGTATATAAGCAAAATACCCAGTAGGGTTGGTGGTCGGGGATGGTGGATGGCACACACAAAGATCATTTCTCAGTCCTCTTGCCTTGTCCTTTCACAAAAAACATGCAAGACATGACCTGGTGAGCTGAGTTACAAGCTGGGATGTGAGTCCAGTTCACAGCAGTTGAGGTATATAAGCAAATACCCAGTAGGGTTGGTGGTTGGGGAGGGGGATGGCACATACAAATATCGATTCATGCAAAAGGGAACTCAACAATTTCCAAAAACACCGACTTCTTTTTTAATGCTGCATCATAAGACAAAGTAGTTGCAAAGGCCACATGACACATACACACAGGCACAGCTGCAACTTCAGACTGTACACTTTTCACATTTAAACGTAAAACTGCAATGTCACTGTCTCCATGCTCTTGAAATCAACCGATTCATTTTCAATGGAAGTTAATACCCCTCTGTAATTTCCTTATCTATATTGCACCCTAAACTTGAAACCTTATTTTTCTTTTCGATTTTTGCTTATTCATTAATTTGGTGAAAGATTACCAATGGAATGATCTTTGAGGTTATCGTTGTGTCATTATGTTGAACTTAGCTAGCAAGCTCATGCCTTTCTAGAATAGGAACTTCTCCTAATCAAGAAAATACAGAAACAAAATTTCTGTTAGTAAAAGAAGCTATAGCATAGTGAAAATAGCCATTAGAACAGGTTCCTGTAATTTAGTGTGCCAAAAGATCATCTTGGCATTAACTGTGCAAACTTCCATTGCCTGCAAACACCACTAAAGTGCAGGACATGCCGGTGACCCCCTAACAACAATCAACATTCATGTCGGAACCAGTCCTCTTTGGAGCAGACTAACTCACAAAAAAACTACCAGGTGTAGAGCCTTGACTGCCAGCACAGTGCAAGATCATGCAGTTGATTCCTTGCCTATTTTCTTGACATTCTTCGTCTCCCATTCCATATGACACCTTTCAGTTTTTCTTCCTAATTAGAGCAAACTCCCTCCACAGAGAACAACACTTTTTGCTGAAGGACAAAGACCGCCCTTGATGATGAGCAGAAATTCAAAGAAGATCGCAAGTCATGGCTGGAGGAGACGGGTGCCCTCAACATGGAGAAAGACACACAGACACTGTGGAATCTGACAGAGGTCCTCAATGATGAACAGTACCTTGCACCAAAAGCAGCAGCTCTCCTGAAAGACGACGGCCAGATTTACACTGGGAAAAAGGCAGCTGCCCTGGTCGCAGACCATTTTTGACAACGACAGCTCTCTGGATGTGTCCAGGGAGAAGACTGTTGACATCTGAATAAAAATCAAGAGGGAACTGAGAAAGCAGGCACCGACTCCTACCCAGTATGACCTCCAGACTCACCATCCACCAGCTGCTGACTGTGCAATCAAGGAACTGAAAATGAAAAAAAATCGCCAGGCAAGGAGAGGATAACCAATGAAATATGTCATGTCACCTTGGAGACTATACCAAACAGAAACTTTTGGACACTTTCAATCAGTCCTGGCACACTGGGATGTTTCCAACAAGCTGGAAAGAGGCCCTCACAGTTCCCTCCTTATGAGAGGAAAAAAAAAAAACACAGCAAGAACAGCTACCATCTTATTAGGCTCCTCACTTGCCTCTACAAAACTATGGAGCGTATTATCCACCTGCGGCTCATAGTTCCCATCCTTATGAGAGGAAAAAAAAAACACACACAGTAAGAACAGCTACCATCTTATTAGGCTCTTCAATTGCCTCTGCAAAACTATGGAGCGTATTATCAACCCGCGGCTCATAGTTCCCATCCTTATGAGAGGGAAAAAACAAACACAGCAAGCAACAGCTACCATCTTATTAGACTCCTAACTTGCCTCTGCAAAACTATGGAGTGTATTATCAACCCGCAGGCTCCAGTACCACCTAGAAAAGTATGGGCCCCTCGCACCTTCACAGTCTGACTTCAGAAAGAACAGGAGCACCGAGGACCACATCACACTGCTCACACATGACATTGAGGACGGCTTCAACGGAAGATGAGGATACTTGCTGTCTTGTTGATCTTACCAAGATATTCAAAAGGAAGTATGCCTGGAGCCGGAGCTACCTGTTCAACAGGTCAACCCAAGTCCAGCTGGAAGGTTACACTAGTCTCCCATTAAACATCAGAGAGGGAGTATCCCAGGGAGGAGCTGAGAGAGAGTATCCAGGGAGGAGTCATCTTGCTGATCCTGTTGACCATCTTCATCGATGATATTACTGACCGACTGTCCTCCCATACTCCCCGGGCACTGCATGCAGACGACCTTGCTGTCTGGACCAAAGCAGAGCATGTGAGCACTGCAAGAATCAGGATGCAGGAGGCCCTGAACCATATCTCAGACTGGGTGAGAGAGAGAGAGGCTTGTCACCACCACAGGACCAACACTGAAGCCACCTGCTTCTCCCTCTCTCACCCAAGAGAGAAAGAGTTCACCCTATGTATCAGCTGGCAAGAAATTCCCCAGCAGGTCACCCCAGTGTATCTTGGAATGAAAGTGGACTGAAAACAAATCTGGTCCATGCAGATCAGCACCATACATAGCAGAAACCTCAAGAAAATGGCCCTGATGAAGAAACTTGCAGGAACAATTATGGGGAGCCAGCATGAAAGTCCTAAAGCATGTGTACACTGCAACCGTCAGACCCCCTTATGGAGGCATGAAAACTACTCCAATACCAACCATGGAAAAGACAACAGGCATTATCTCACATGAGGAGAGACAAGAAAAACTACTGTGGCAAAATGAGAAAATCAAGACTACCTTCCCATCCCCTACACAGACCTGTTTACCCATACAATTTTGTTATATTTATCACACATATTCGTTGGAAATATGATGAATACAACAAACATCAAGAAAAATTCTGGCAACAAGGTTGTTGAGGGGTAATTGCACTTGCAGAGAGTCTGACCATGACAGAGGCTTTCACTAATGAGCAACAACTCTTGCTAACTTCTGTGCACAAAATAAACGTTAGGAAGTATCTGTTGCTTCAAACATTGAAAACTCCAGTGAAAACATGAGCTTGTGCTAAAGTATGCTGATGAACCCTCCACCTCCTGCTTTTACAGAAATTTGGAATTTTTGTACGCACTGTAGTAAATGTGCTCTTTTTTGTTGAAAAGTACGCCAAGAGCTGTTTTAGGGTGAACAGCTCTGATAGTTACAAATGATGTAGTATTCCACTGCTGTGATACAAACAATGCATGTTTGCTTCAGCATGGTTTCAACTTTCTTGTTAAAGTACTCCTATTGTGTAGAAAATACTACTTGCTTTTAACTTTTTAAATATTGTGTGCGACCCCTTGTTGCCAAATTTTGCTCCAGGGACCAACAGGCCGAGTTGCACTTTATTTCATTTTATTTTTTAACATGTGAGCTGGTGACCTACTCGTTTTTGAGTGAACCAGTTTTTTTAGGAGAAGATACTCTTATTTTAGATTTGCAATACTCAAAAGTCAATTTTGGGGTAAACAGGTCTGCCTACATTTCAAGTTTAAGGCTTCCACAAAGAACAGATTGAAGCAACAGAGCCCACACCACCTCATAAAGTTCAAAAGAAGAGCCTTTATCAGCCTCTCACAGATTCCAGTCAACCAACTGAGATGCGCAGGACTGGGAGGACTGGCAGGTGGACATCCCCCTATCACCTTTAGTATCCCTGGTATAACATCCACCTCTCACCTTAGTATCTCTGGTATAACATCCACCCTCTCACCTTTAGTATCCCTGGTATAACATCCACCTATCACCTTTAGTATCCTGGTATAACATCCACCTATCACCTTTAGTATCCCGGGTATAACATCCACCTATCACCTTTTTAGTATCTGGGTATAACATCCACCTATCACCTTTAGTATCTCTGGTATAACATCCACCTATCACCTTTTTAGTATCCCGGGTGTAACATCCACCTATCACCTTTAGTATAGTAACATCCACCTATCACCTAGTATCCCGGGTAACATCCACCTATCACCTTTAGTATCCCTGGTGTAACATCCACCTATCACCTTTAGTATCCCTGGTATAACATCCACCTATCACCTTTAGTATCCTGGGGTAACATCCACCTAACATCCACCTATCACCTTTAGTATCCTGGGTGTAACATCCGTAGCATGGCTGGGAACGGGAAAGCAAATAATGCAGTGCGTGTCCAGAACATTTGCCAGCCCTGTCCCTTGGAACTTCAGATCCAGAAATAACACTGTACCCACGTCCTTCATGTCCCCTTCATCATCACAACTTGTTGGAGAGCAGTGAATCAATGAGACATGTGGGGATCATATAAGACCACTACCTGCTCCGTGTCCTTAGTCATGTAGAACTAGACAGAGAGCAGAGCTTGTATTCAGTTCAGGTCACCAACAAAACAGGAACCTACAGGACTTGGGCTCTCAGTTGTACCTGAACCCTAGTGAGACTTGAATTGTCAGAACACGGTGCTCCGGAACAGGTTCAGGTATTTAGCTTGCTTGTTCCACTCTGGTGGTGATCCTGAAAACAGAAGTAACTGGGTGCAAGTCTTGAGGGAGGTGAGACAGTGAAATATGTCCGGCTGTATCATCATCCCAAAAACCAATTCTAATGGTAATTTCATAATAGTTATGTTTACCAACCAGTAACACAAAATCTACACCAGTGTTGCAGTATATAGTCACTTGTTGACACACATAGCTAACATAGCTCCAGAAAAGAAAATGTATGGGGTATCAGCTTTTGTGCCAAGTGATGTAATTTTTTTTTTTTTTTTTTGCCCAGGGCATAGTTATGTAATCTTGTTATCCCCAGAGCATGTGCAGTTTAGTAAACCATCTGGTCAATTTCCATCATGTATTAATGCTGCTATGAATGTGAAATGGATGTCTGTGACACAATCATATACTTATCACCACCACCATGTTGCCCTTTTTTCCCCTCAGAGGTGTCAGCTGTTGTCTCAATATTTTACAGAAATTATGTGACTTAAAAACACCTATGCACTGATGAAATGTCATGTTTTTTTTTTTTTTTTTTTTGAGTAGATGAATAGGCGAGAAAGAGCAAAATCAGTCAGATCTATGTTGCCCATTATTTTGTCATATAAAACTTGTTTGCTGTGATTAGTCGATCATCCTCACGTATTAAAATAATGTTTGAATGTGTGTTAGGTTGTGTGGCCCATTTAGAGAATAAAGACATGTTTTGTTCTCTAGTCTGGACATTACGTCTTCCATTTCACAGCCTTTCACACTACCATCTCTTCCTACCAAGATGAACCTGGCAATACTCTTCTAACAGTTTGATAAGGTATACTGCATGGTACATTTGCTGAGCGCTTTCAAAAATTTTTTAGTATTTCTGGAATTCAACAGCCTTCAGTCTGTCCTAGGAAGAGGCCATCTATTGGGGTGTGGTCTATGTGTGGGCGGTACCGGTTTTTTTTGCCTCTTACTATGCAAGAACTGGAACTGGAATATTTTGTGTACTTGCTGCTTAGCCCTTTCTGAACTTGTGTGCTTACA
>JADBJO010033371.1:0-14666 GCA_016801955.1 Conus betulinus
TTTGTTTTAATGTTACAAATCGACATTTTCTTTACAATTGTTCTGTCACTCACAGTTAATCATTTGTAGAATGATGATATCTATAAGCAGACATTATTACTAAAGCAAGATAAAGTGTCAAGATCAAGTCCTCTAACTCTTTCTGCCCTGACCCCAATCAGATGACGAGCAAACTCAAAGCATTTCACCGTAGGTCCATGTGTCAATCTCAATTCAAATTTTGCAAATATAACCCCTTTTCCATACATATGTAATACGTACAAGGAGAGTATCTTAAAGCTATTTTCTTGTTGTGTCAATTGCTGCTCTGAATACGTACATTTCGAATGATATCACAATCTTATCTCAGTTTTCCACCCTTTCCGACATCGACAACATGAGCCAATCCAACATCGCTAAAGAGAGTCAAGTTCTATATCCAAAATCAAAGTGGACGACCCTGAGCAATCATCTTCTGAACATATAAAATAATGAATTTTATATATTGCAAAAATATATTTGATTACGACACAGTCACGTTTTTTTTTTCATCATCATCATGAATGGCAATGTACACTTTCATCATTGAGCACGCTCAGCTTTCCCCCCCCCCCCCCCTTCCCCCCCCCCCCCATCCTCTCCTTTCTCCTCCTTCACCTATGCAAAAATTCCAGGGAGGTTATGTTGAGGGTCTGTCCAGTTATACCTCCCTCTACCTTTCCCTTCCTCTGCATGTGTAGACCTGAGTATCTTAGTAACAGGATTATCATTACCCATAGAGTGCCAGTATGCCGTCAGCTGACGGCGCAGTAAAAATACTGTCCCAGTGCCTGTGGGGCGTCCACTGACGTCATACATTTTTCTTGAATTTTCATTCGTTACTATTTCTATCAGAGGACTCAAATAGAGGGTGCGTAGTAAGCCTTATATGACTGTAGTATTAAAATGATATGCAATGACCACACGTGAGGGAAGACCATTTATTCTCATCACTGACTGTATGACCAGCCAGCGCTTTGTCTCACTTGCAAAGGTGGTGGCCCAACCTTCGACGAGCGTAGCAACCAAAACAATGGCTGAGCAGGCTCTGCTCATCATTTTTGACAAAGATAATAATCTTTTATTCAACGACTCACTCGAGCATGAAGGTGAGATGATGATAGTGATGGAATTGCTGACCATATTCATCTGTTATTGAGTTGTGCTGTGCGGTCTCAGAGTGTGTTCAGCTGACTGGTTACCAGCGTCGAACGAGCTAGCCTAGTGTGTACTCTGCACTGTGTGCGAGTGGCCAGTGACGTTTTAGTCAGCGCGAGAGGGGAGTGCGGCCTGCTCGCGGCATGACACGGGGCAGGAGGAAAGGTAGGGGAAGAGAAGGAGTGAAAGAGAGGGTTAAGTCCAGCAAGGGGCATGGTGGGGGGGGGAGGGGGGCGTGGTCGTGGACTGACCTGTCTGCATGGAGTGTGAGCGTCTTCATAGACTTCTAGATTGTTTTACTTTCATTTACAGGTGTAGTGTGACAATACAAACTTTATTTTCAACTTTTTTTGCTTTGTGTTTTTTTTTGGATGTGAAGTTGTAGTGGTAAATACATATGCTTTTGATCATGCAAAAAATCTATCCAAATCTAAATGCCTAAATATTTTTTATTATCAAAGTTAAAACAAAAGAAGTCCAGATCCAAAATCTCCATTCAGTTTCCTTCAAAAATTATATATATGTTTCACTTTTATATCTTTTGCAGTCTCTGAGCTAGAATTTTTTTGTTAATTATTATCCCCAAATCATTAGATTTCCCTGGCACTGGGAAAGCCTTTGTAATATCTTCTGGCAGTGAACGGGCTTTAAAACGTATTTCATTGTCAATAATGCACGCAAACAAACCAGTTATGCAGAGAGCAGAACAAACCAAATTTTACAATGTGCTCAGAGAGAGAGAGAGAGAGAGAGAGAGAGAGAGAGAGAGACAGACAGACAGACAGACAGACAGACAGAGACAGAGACAGAGAGAAAGACACAGAGAGAGAGCTTGTGCCATTCTACGTTAAACAGACTTCCGATGCTGCTGGGGAATGAATAATAGTGTCAACCTGTTTTTCGATTTATTGCTTTCTTTCTTGCGGTTATTGTTTTGTCTTATTTCTTTAGAGAAGTCTACACCCAATGGTGTACTGGTAACAGTTAAAACACACTGCAGTTCTTTTCGACATACTGTTTGTTTACCACATCAGTGTATGTGTGTGTGTGTGTGTGTGCGTGCGTGCGTGCGTGCGTGCGTGCGTGCGTGCGTGCGTGTGTGCGTGCGTGCGTGCGTGTGTATGTATGTGTGGGTATGTGTGTGTGTGTGTGTGCGCGCGCGCGCGTGCACGCGTGCGCGCGCTTTCTCAGCCTAAACAGTAAGAGAAAACTACGTAACACTAGGATCGTGGCTTTCCAAGAGTTATCCGTTTATAAGCCAGGCAATTTTCAGCGTTTTGTATGGGTGATGCAGTATGATTATCCAAATGAAAGCTGGACTGGTACAAATAGAGACTGGGGGTTAATGGCTTTCTAAATATCATCTGTCTACAACAAAGACTCGCCCAAATCCAGACACTTTCATTCATGTCTACCGCCTTCACCACTCCACCCTTTACACACACACACACACACACACACACACACACACACACACACACACACACACACACACACACACATGTTGATGTATTCAACTCCCTGGTCCCCACGGAAAACGGCATAGTCGTGTGAAGCATTATTGTAACGTAGGTGTTTATTATCAAGTGACTCTGAAGCTACTGGATGAAGCTGCTGACCCTTGGCGAGACTATCAGGGAGGGTGTATGCACTGCTCTCTCGTGCATTCCATCTAGATTCCTGCTGAGCAGTTAAAGACAACAGTGGCTGCTTTGAACTCTTCATAGAATTACCTTTTTTTGTTTATTTATTTGTATTATTTCAATTTTTTTTAATTCAAACATCCGTTCGAGACACTTTCAAGAGGGTACATAGGTAATTTAATTTGCACTCTTTCTACTGTGATGCTCTGAAAGACAGTATTGGTATTTTGACGATTTATAGCATGTAACACCCAAAAAAGTTTCATTGGAGCTGATTAGGGTTGATATAGTGGTCAGTTCTACACAATAAAACAAACAGATAAAGACACCCTCGCATTGTAAAATGATACATCGCTTAGCCTAGCCCGTCGTAGATTTACTAGTTTTATCAAAGCTGATTACATTAGAATCATGAAACAAAAGATGTACAGTGGCCTTAGACACAATGAACAAAGGAATAATAAAGTTTGAGAAAGGATGTGTAGAGTTGCTGTGTTTAAAAAAATGTATCAGCACCGCTGACGACAGTATGTGCCGGAGGTGACAGTATCTGCTAACACAACGGGCTCAAACTGTCACTGGTGAAAGTTAAGACGTTCATTTGTATCATTACATAAAGTAATGACACTCGATAACAATCTCTGAACATACAAATTAAAGAAAGGAAAAGAAAACTGTCAAAATGTACCTTGTCGCCGAATGATTCCCTTATAATACGACACTATACTGCAGCAAAGCAGTTATTTCTTTCTCCATGAAACCGGTTCTCATAGATCAATGACACATTGATAACAGAATTATTCATTACGCCTCAGATGTTGAACTTGTCTCACCTAGAGGGTTCAAATTTGCCAAGACACAATACAGGCAGTTTTACACTCCGAAGCTGTGGCATAATCCCGTCAACAGGAGCCACAACAACAAAGAAAGATTCAGTTTATTCCCTCACAGTTGTGGCATGGCCCGCGAGAGGGAGCTGCGACTGGTGACCCACCTGGTTGGGGGTGGACTGAGACATCACACGTTCACAAAATTCCACAGTGGCAAGTCTTCAAGTTGCCCATGCGGTACAGCCCCAATGACAGTGGAACACTTCCTGCACGACTGTCCCCACACATGAAAAGCTAAGGGCAGAAACCTGGCCTGCCAACACACCGATGAGGGAAAAGCTTTATAAATCACTGGAGGGCCTCCGCCGCACAGCAGCCTTCGCCAGCGCCTCTGGGGTTCCTGTGTGAGTGAACGTAGAAGACTCATCAGTAAACTAGAACCCAGGCAGATTGTACTAGTTCTGTACCACCCTTGGAGGCTGCGCTGTGTTGATGATGGGTACAGGCACGCGCAGGACACTCCATTAAGATATCAAGGGACATAACTGCTCCTGAACAGAGGTAAATCAGACTACAGGATGCAACTCATAACAGCCTTAAAGTAGCATCCCCATGGGTGTACCAGCCCGTATTTCATGACTGCAGAGCACACCGGCGAAAAACACCACCCTCCAGCTGTCGAGCACACCCACAGACCCAACTACCCTGCCCACGGACAGATGAAGACAGTGCCACTCCAGACACAGCCAAGCTTTCGCCATACGGTCTTATGTGCCCTCAAGAGAGAATCCAAAGTTGTAGTCTTTCCCACTGTCAACAGGACTTTCCCTGTGGTCAGTGGGGTCTTATTGGGTAAAGGGAATAAGTCCTTATCTGCAAGTTTAGGACCGTAGGGTTGAGCCCTTTTCTGCACTTTGATAGCAACTAATTTACTGTTCACCACCCTGAAATCAGAAGATTTCACTCTCATGCCAAAGTTCAGAGCTGCGTGCTGAGTAAACTTTAAGCGTCAAGCTCTATGACAAACTTGTGAAGTTTCTCATACCAAAGTCTGGAACCTTGGAGACTGCAAGCTGTGATATTTAAGTCAGTTAGCTGGAGCACCATTTAATGCATTTATTTGCAGATTTGCAGAATGTTTTGAACCTTGTCAGCTCCTACCAAAAGCCAAGTGCACTATGTGATCAAACAGAGAGACTGGAACTGTACGAACAATTCTTATCCTGTCGGTGAATGTGTCGTTGAGAATGTTTGGAAATATTCTATTCCAACACTTCCAACACTAGATGAGTCTGTATCTCTTAGACCTGAGTGAGAACGGGTACATTATGAAAGAAACCATAAGCAGAACGAACTTCACAGCATCATAATGATTATCCTAAACCTTACTGATCATTAGGGAAAAAAGTATAAGATTTTATTATACGCTGTTCCTGTGGTGATCTCAGTTCAGATTTCGTCTGCATGTCTATGCCCATGGTCAGGTCATGTAAAAGTGGAAAAGCAAATGCTGAAGCAGTGACCCTCCAGATGTATGAAACAAACACTAAAGTAACGAACCTCACTTTTGTTGGTCTTCTTCAGGCAGGACAACAATAAACAATAAGCAACGGAAATAAACATATAGAGGGAGAAAAACGACTGCGGCTGAAGTAGTTTCAGTCACAATTGAAATGACTTAAAGGAGATGGCTTGGGAGGTGAGGGATGGGATGGGTGAGTGGCAGGATGGCGTGGGGTGAGATGGAATGAAAAAGACGACACCGAAATGTAGGTACTACATCCTTTATTGACGGCAGTGGGAAATCATCAAGTTCAGTACGTTGAACAGAACCACTTGTTTCTGCCTGACCAGGGTGGACTTTCATCTTATGGATGACAACTCCTCTGCAGTCAGGATCTTCAGCGGTTGTGGCAGTCCACCCACAGTATCTAACATAAAGCACCATCAATCATTTTGTCGTGTTTACGCCAGTACTGCATGGAAACCATCACATTCCAACGAAATCCAAAGGGGAGCACTGAATGACTATGTTTGTCACATCCTTTGAACCAGACAAAATGTTTACGAAGGAGGTGCTCGTCTGAAAGAAACCATGTCATTGAGTTTCTCATGTTTTGCAAATCGCCTACAAACTAAATTTTCAACATTGATTAACTCATTCAAATACTTTATCTGCTTATTCGTGTGCTAATTTAGACATACTTGATCAACTCGTTTTATTATTCTTCACAACCTAATTTTATGAAATGTTTTTTTGATCTGCCTATCCTTCAATAACCCATTCAGTTTTTCTTTATTTGTTCATTAATTGTTTGATTGCTTCATTCATTCATTCATTCATTCATTCATTCATTCATTCATTCGTTTGTTCGTTCATTCATTCATTCATCCATTTCATCCCTGAAAGGGCCTTGTGTCGTTAGCTTGGCCAAAATAACGTTGAAAACTAAGACACATTCACTGATCATTCAATCACTTCAATCTTCATACATTTCCATATATATTTCTTGAAGTTTTGTTTGTTTCATGTTATTTCTTGCAAATAACAGGGCGAAAGATTTTACCTTGAGATGGATGTGTGATGAAAAGCCCATTGTCATTTTCTTACATGAGCTGCATATACTTTCAACATTTTTTTTCTCTCTCTTTGCAAAATCACCATTTAATCCCTAACCCCTGAAGATACTTACTACATTGCACTCATCATTCACTCCCTTGCTAGGCCTCTATATCTCATTTAAATCTTAGAGATTAATACAGCTGATGTTTCCTTAAAAAAGGGGCAGTTATTCCTTTTGGATAAATGAAGGAAGGGAGAGTCCTGTTTTAGTAATTCCATGTATAAAGTCAAGTAGTTTTCAAAGAGTTTGTCATGTCTGAATCATGGGCGATTTCAAGTTCCTCAATATAGACAGGACAACGAGCTGCTCCGACAGACGAGACAATAACTTTGTGGAGGCTGTTAGAGATGCATGTCTCTTGCAGTGCGTCGAAGAAACCCACAAGGCGACAAGAAAGACAGAGGCCTACAAGCAATGATTTATGATTGTTAGCACAGAACACTTAAGACATCACAACACCATTTAAAAGAGTGACAATGATATCCTGATGTTTGATTAATGCGTTAAGAATATAAGCTAGTTTCAAATAGGCACAACCGTCCACTGAAGCCCAAGTCTTTCTGGAAATAGGCCTGTGTGAGAAATCTAACAAATGTTAGTACAAGCCTCAGCCCCTTGACAGCATTAATGTAGAAATAACAATGACTGATGTAGCAAAAAATCTGAAGTTGTAAAAGCATTTTCGTATTGTTTTCATGAGGGAAAATACAGATGATGTTCATGTGTTAACTTGCTTCAAGATGTAGCGGTATGACATTAACAGAGGTTTGTACATATCCGAAAGCTATTGAAAACAACCTTAGAAATTTAAACCTCAAGAGACCAGATAACATTTCACTGAGGCTGTAAATACAAGCTCATAATGAAACTTCCTGTTTTGCTGTAACATCGGAAAAAACGAGTGATATCTCACAACTGCAGAGAAAAATGTAAGGGCCATGTTTTAAAAGGAAACATAAATCTGTACCAGGAAATTAGAGACCAATTAGTCTAAGTTTTGTGCCATGTACAGTTTTAGAAAGTTTCGTTAAAAACACTAGGGTTAACCCACGTGATCGACAAGCGAGGTTACAACCGAGAGTTCTGATGACACCAAATCCACTCATACCACTTTTATCCAGCATACACACACACACACTTATCTATCTATCTATCTATCTATCTATCTATCTATCTATCTATCTATCTATCTATCTATCTATCTATCTATCTATATCTATCTATCTATCTATCTATCTATCAATAAATGTGTACAGCAGCTTTCCAAGTTTGTCTTTTTCATGGACTCAGTAGCTAGGTTCGCGAAATTGGCAGCCGATTGCATAAAACGAGCAAATTTTCCAATAAGGCGGAATCAGCCAGATTAGTTTAATGCATACATACACGTTGTGAGTTACGTTTTATGTGGTGGGAGTGTAAGTGATATACGGAAAGAATATTCAGTCTATGAATGTCATCCAAACATAATCATATAAGCTATGCTTTGCTTTTTTCAATAAATGTGCTCCTTGTACGTTAGAATGCGTGATAGCTTCTCAGGAAAAATATTTGTAGAATAGCTGTCGGAAACTGATGATATATTAATAAAACGCACAGAGTTCGAACAGGTCGTTTTACTCGTCACTGGAAGACAAAATAAGGACATGAAGCAGTGACGTTTCCATGAACCATCGATTACGACCTATCCTGCTTTGAAGACAAACACATGCGCCGCGCGCGCGCGCGCACACACACACACACACACACACACACACACACACACACACACACACACACACACACACACACACACACACGAAAAGAGACGCATACTTTAACTTTATTATCTACTGCTCTTGTGCGCTCACGATTAATCTATGCTCAAGAAGTCTTTTTCAGCGCTCCACAATATCTATTAAATAAACTAGAGTATTGACTGGAAGGCTTATAAACTTGCTCTTGGAGTTCCCACACATACATCTAACATAGGAACATACAGTGAAATCGGAATATTGCCTATGAATGCATTACGAAAAGCATGTGTTTCAAAATTCATATTAAAGAGTCTTTCACAGGATAACTTCTGTGCAAAAGAAGTATCCTTATATTCAGAAATAGATTTCGTGAAACGGGCCAGAAGAATGCAATCTACAAAATCAATCCAGTCATTTGCTTCTAACTTCCTAAAAGATTGTAATATAAACGAAACAAAAAATTGCTAATAAGCTGTCCTTTTTACCTTTTCCCAGATGGAGCAAGCCGAAGCTACCTTTGATACAATTATGCAAATGTGTCCAAAAATGGCCACTTTATATATTGAAAAATGTCGTCGATATTCATTTAGAAAATACATACAAAAACTATTTGAAAATCTATATGGAGGGTTCAATGCTAGATAATCTGGTTACAGGAGCAGCATTTACAATACCTGATTTAAAAGTGGAAAAGTTGTACCATCTTGGTAGACATTAATAAAAAAAAAAATTCAATTTTCAGTGCTGAGCTTGTTGCCATTTTGATGTCATTACACCACGTCTTGAGTTTTTCCTATTAACTCTTGTCAAATTCTAGTATGCACCGATTCTAAATCGCCCCTTAGCGCTATTCAGTCTTCCAGTCCAAAAGTACGTGTTGAGATAATAACAGAAATAAACCATGTCATACATCTTCTGTCAGTTAAATGCATTACAGCCACACATTTGCTGGGTACCTTCTCATTGTGGAATTTCAGCAAATGAGAGGGTCGATCAGGCTGCAAGAAAGGCAGCCGAAATGTCGAAGGATCAATACCACTTGACATTCCCTTAGATTTAAGTGAATGTTACTCTTTAATAATAAACGTCCAACGTCCAGTAAAAAATCAGAAATGTATTAGAGAACTCAGAAATTAACTAACTATTACCGCAACTGTATTAAACCCAATTCTGGAAAAAAAATATATTGGCCTCATCAAGACCCAACCTTGTCTCCATACCTAGAGAAATTCAAAGCTTAATGCACAGAATGCGTTTTGAATTCACTTCGAACAAAATTCAGCAAAATGTTAAATGTATGTGTGGAGAAAGAGTTGGAGTTGAACATCTATTAATTTACTGTCCAAGAGCAAAGGAAATTATTAGCAAAACTGGTGACGATATTCCATCTGATGGATCCGGTTCCCTGTCTCTATCTAGATTATTATATAAATGACTGGTTTTATCTTTACACAATTGCAAAAGTTTGTCACGTAGTTCAGTTGGTATTTATCTTTAAATTTGTTTAACATTTTTTTTTGAGTGGTTAACCGTTCGTCCTCTACACATTAATTGACCTGAATCGTACTACCTATCCAAATATGATTGACAGTGCTCAAGAACTGACAAAGTGGTCCATTGGACGCTCTCCCTATAGTTTTTACATATTGTGTAATTGGATTTTTTTTCACTTTAAATAATGTTTTCCTGAAACTGAAGAACAGAAAACAACAGAGAGAGAGATAGAGAGAGAGAAGAGAAGAGAGAGAGAGAGAGAGAGAGAGAGAGAGATGAGAGAGAGAGATAGAGAATGCAAACTACCGTTTCGCCGAATTTCCATCAAGTGTATGTGCATGGTTACTTTTCGTATGTTTCAACGTGCTCACTGAGTCTTTCGATCTAGTGAAGGTGGTTTACCTTCATATTGTTCAACGTGCTCACTGGAGGTCTTTCGATATAGTGTAGGTGGTTGCCTTCACACGTTCAATGTGCTCACTGAGTCTTTCGATCTGGTGTAGGTGGTTACCTTCATATGTTCAACGTGCTTCACTGGAGTCTTTCGGATCTAGTGTAGGTGGTTACCTTCACACGTTCATGTGCTCACTGGAGTCTCTCGATCTGGTGTAGGCGGTTACCTTCATATGTTCAACGTGCTCACTGGAGTCTTTCGATCTGATGCAGATGGTAACTTTCATATGTTCAACGTGCCTCACTGAGAGCTTTCGATCTGGTGTAGGTGGTTACCTCTCATATGTTTCAATCTGCTCACTGGAGTCTTCGATCTAGTGTAGGTGGTTACCTTTATACGTTCAATGTGCTCACTTGGAGTCAGTAATCACTGTCAGGAATTGTTTCTGCTTTATCTTCTGTGCCACTTCAGGACACTGCCCCCATGCCACTCATTGCGGCACTCTATCCACAGCCACACGCTGGCTTGTCCCTCTGCGGCCCTGGCTCTGGCAATCCACAAGGAGAGTCAGTGTCAAGTCGTCAGGAGGAAACCCACCAGGGAAGACACCAACCTCTGCCGAGTTCTTTCGTTGTGTTCAGTGGAGCCTGTTTCTGATCCAAATGTTGCAGGACACTCCTACTGAGCTTCCAACTGATGGTAATAATCGCTTGGTCGGGCGCCAGAGTTGACAGAACCTCCAAGGGGGCGCCATCATGAAAAGGATAGAAATTTTTACCACGCCAAGAAAAATTTTTCGTTTGTGGTGAAATAAGTGATAAAGGTAACGTTCTCCTCTCTCTCTCGCTCTCTCTCTCTCTCTCTCTCACTCACACACACCACACACACACACACACACAACACACACAACACACACAACACACACGGGCATTGGCCCGTGGGTATTCCGGGTATGCCTTCAACGTAGTGTTAGAGTAACCATGTAGTTATGTTAGTCTCTCAAAGTTTTTTGTCAATTGCAACGGCTTCTGAGCGTGTTGATGATGGAGACTGAGCTTTTATAGTCTGTATGTGTATGGCAAAGAATGCTGTGATATACGTCCTTAAAAAGATTGAATATTTTTTGGATAATAATTTGGCTTAAGATTTTTCTTGAAAACTTGATTCCCAAAACAGTCAATTTTGATGTATGGGGCTGAAATTTGGGGTTTTGTATATTGCCATGGATTTTTCATTGTGAGACTGTGCATTTATTTGCTTTGAAGAGGTTCCTGGGTCTCAATGGGGGCGCATTTCTAATGATTTGTGGGTGGGGAGTTCAAGAGATATTCACTGTTCATGAGTTCAGCCCTGAGATGTGTTCAGCATTGTTAAGGCTTTTATATATGGGGTCATTTTAGACTGCCTCGTAAGTGTTTTGAAATGTTGTTCGAATTGGATGTAAACTGGAAAACCAACTGGGTTCAAATGTGCGGCCTGTTTTTATGCGTAAGCACGGATTTGCGGATGATTGGTTTCACTCAGTGTATTGGAAATCAAATCTATTCGTTCGTGTTTTTTCGACAAAGGGTGGCAAATTGGGGTGACTGTATCCAAACTAGTGAATGATATGATTCGTACAGAAATTGTGCTGGTTTTTCGTTTGTATTCAGCCTTATTTGATTCTTTTGATATTGGACACACGCACTTGAAATGAACAATTTCTAAATGCAGAGTTGGTGGTTTCTGAAATAAGAACGTCATTACTTAAGATACAGACAACACAGACAAATGACTTAACATTTCTACTGTGTAGTTCAAAGTGACGGAAAAAAATGAATAATACAAACACACAGACAGATGACGTATCATGTCCAAAGTTCAAAGTGAGGAAAAATAAATGGCATTTTCAATGTTTCTTTATTTCTATCTTTATCCAGCTGTAAAAGGTAATCGTACAAAAATGAATCCCACAGAAATATTATAGGTAAGGGACGCCCATGATGATTTTTGTTAACGGATTACTACTTAGCTCTAGCGATTATAATGTTATTAGGAATTTCGGTATGGTTTTGTTTAAGGCGTGTAACTACAGAGAAATGTTTTGTTTGACGGTTGAATAGACAGGGCAGGTCAATTGCCAGAATGTGTGGTCCTGTCCCCTGTGGAGACCTGCCTTTAAAGCACAGTTTGGTGACCCCGTATCTCCAGGGGCAGGACACCCTCGGCGAGAATGGTGCCATTCTTCCTCAGGGTGTCCTCTTTGTCTGCATGGCCGGCACTCTGTTTACTGTTAACTGTAAAAGTCTTTGTATCCTCATATCTTAATGGGGCACACATAAAGAAAACACTTCCAATGATGAACATTAAAATGGCACATGAATATCAGAGCCCTCAAAAGTCTATAAAACACGTTACCAACCTTCCCTCATCATCTCAAAATTCATCAAATCATGACAGAACTAATCATACAGACAGATTTTCAGTATCACATTGTTCTAATCAGGCTTCAAGAGTACGAGGACTGAAGAGGCTAAGCAGAGAAAGGTAGAAAATCCGTACGTATGTCAAAGGTAATACACTACAGTGCCCTTCCTGTTAATTATCCAATTATAGGGATCCATATTTGTTTGGCTAGCTTTGATATTCATACTTCTCCACGTCGTGAACTTGCAATCTTTCTTCAGACTCCATATATGATCCATAAAGCCAGCTTCTTCACCCAATATATCCTAAGGTTAGGATTTATGTTGTGTGGTGTTACATGTGCTAGCTATATAACGAAATATTCGACTTATAATTAGTCAAACGAAAATTTAATAATGGAGGGGAGGGGATAGGAGGCTATAGTCAATCAGTTTAATTTTGTTTCCCAGCTCAGCGACGTGAAGCCCATAACTAACATGTTTCTCCAATGCTAAGGGACACTCTTAGACAGCTAGCAGAGCGACTTAGCCTTAATTAACAGAAAGTCATATATCTAAGCGTCGGTTCCAGAATATCAATACTAGTAAACCTCACATGTCCACGAGGAATAGCAGATGTCAAATGTGAATCGTGCGCACTGCTCCCATGAATGAACCTGCAGTTGTCGGTATGAAAATTATGTGCCAGAGACCGTTTCAAAACACTATTTCATTATCCAAATTTAAGACACATTTCACAGGAACCGTTTGGGTATCAGGTTTGTTTTTTAATTTTCGTTACCAGGTTTCATGACACATTTTCTCCAGTGACCCATGTATAGTGGCATATTGTTCCGCAATTTGATCTTAGTTACTTATGACAAGGCGTCTGGCAGGGAGTCAGCCAAGGGCAGTGCTATTCCCAGGTGACTGAATACAGTTACAGCACCTTCATACCCTAGCTTCGACATGTGCAAATTACTGTGTCCACAAGCTCGGAGTCGTACGACACTAGGGGAGGAGTCGTCGCCAGGGGCGACTGACTGTACCTGGGACCCAGCCTTGAACTTGTGTCCGCGAGTACCACACGTGAGGTTCTTCCTTGTTCGCTGTCCTGGACCAAAAGCCTCTCTATCGTTTCCTCGTACCACACGTGAGTTCTGCCCCTTGCCGCTGTAGGTCACCACAGGGCTTTCCTGGGGACGCCTTCATCATTTGTGTCCTCGGACCACACTGAGTGCTGCCTTGTGTGCCACTCACTGATCCTCGGACGCCTTCAGCGTGTCCATCGTACCACACTCTGAGGTCGTTCCGCCTTGGTCACGCTGTCCTGGGACCGAGGCCTCAGTGTTTCCCTCGTACCACACGAGAGGTCTGCTGGTTGGGCTCCGCTGCTCTGTGCGTCATCTGGCTGTACAGAACAGTCTTGCTGTGAATATCTGTTGTCATCTCGCCTACGCTGATGACGATGTCCCCCTACTGCATCTATCACATGACGGCTTGATGGGTTTAAAGTCATCAGGACCACGCAACCAGTTTTAAGTATGACATGAGAAAGCAAAACACTTTTGCCACACGCACATGCAACTTGTCACCATTCATAGCAGGCAAGAGCTAAGTCAAAAAAATAATTGAAAATGGTGTTTAGCCTTGAATAGGTACGAGTTGATTTATAATGTTGGTTTGCTTTGAACACTTTTCCTTGAGTTGTCTTCAAAAAAACTAATCATCCCCTGTGCGTGTTTGCACATCCATCTTGGATGATGCCTTTTAGACTTTTAGCGTACATGACAATCACCAGTACCACCAACAGCTCACCCCTACTTGGTAGTCCCAAAAATATTGTTGACAGTGTGGGCTCTACACCGTCCGACTCAAGGCGTATTAGTGTGCTGTGTTTTGTGTGTGTCGTGTGGTGTTGTCTGTGTGTTGTGGTCCCTTGTAGCCGTGCTGTGTGTGTGGTGTTGTGGGCATGTGCTGCTGACTCTTGGTCCGCTGACAATGCACGTCATCCAGTTCGTTTGCTAATATCTCGCGCTGCTGATTCCTCCCAAGCAAGGTCCTGACAGTCACCTTCACAGAATTGATGTGTAAAAGCTAGTATGAAATACACGATACATGACTCTACGATCGTTGATGCCATTAATGCTAATCTCTCGAACCTCGTCCCCTAGATGCAATTCAGATGCATCAATAATGCAGTTCCATCACCAAAGTAAACAATTAAGATATCCTTGAGTCGAGTGATTCGCCTGATCTCGTTATATACCAGATGACAATTGGCACAATACAACATCATACTCTCACACGAATGATCTGTTCATCGTCAAATGTAAGGTAGCAGCACTGTGGGTCATAACAGCAAACTAAGAGTTGGTTAATTTAAGT